>JANZLF010000002.1:22406053-22433971 GCA_026546835.1 Erythroxylum foetidum
ATTATTATTATTATTATTATTATTATTATTATTATTATTATTATTATTAATTATTGTTATTATTATTATTATTATTATTAATTATTGTTATTATTATTATTATTATTATTATTATTATTATTATTAAGTTTTAAACTTATTATTATTATTAATTATTGTTGTTGTTTTTGTTATTATTATTATTATTATTATTATTATTATAAATTTTAAACTTCTTAATAATAATAATAATATTATTATTATTAATTATTAATTATTGTTTTTATTATTATTATTTTTATTATAAATTTTAAACATATTATTATTATTATTATCCTTATTATTCTTATTCTTATTATTATTATTATACGAAATTAATTATCTTATTATTATTATTAATTAATTAATTAATGTTATTATATGAAATTAATTATCTTATTATTATTATTATTATTATTATTAATTTTTAGTATTAATTTTATTATACGAAATTGATTATCTTATTATTATTATTATTATAAATTTTGTAATAATAATAATAAATATGATATGAAAAAATGGTATTATATTATCTTTCATTTCCATTAATGCAACAAACCAAATAACATTATTAGTATTAATACAGAAACTCAAGTTACAAACCAAACATCATTTTTTATTTTTCATACCCATTTTCATTCACTTCTACTATTATACCCATATCCATACCCAACCCCGTGCTCAAACCAAACGCCCATCTCTAGAGACAAACATTTCACCAGTTTTCATGTCATACATGCTCCATCCTCTCTTTCCAAAAGGATATCCAATAAACACACATTTTTGACTTCTACTGGCAAATTTATCTTCTTCTTGTCGTTGATTATGGGTATAAGTTAAACATCCAGATACTTGAATATTTTCATATAAAGGGACTTTACCAGACAAACTTCATAAGGTGTTTTCCCTTTCAACAACATAGATGGAGTTTTATTAATCAAATATGTAGCTATTAGCACCCATTCTCCATAAAAATCAATAAGCAAATTGACTTGAAAACGAAGTGAACATGCAACATAAGTGTATGCCGATGTTTCCATTCTACTCTTTCATTTTGTTGAGGGGTCTCAACACAAGATGTCTTATGTATTATCCCATTCTTCACGACTCAAACAAGTAAATTCAATCCCATTATCACTGCACACTATTTTCACATTTTCACGAAATTGTCTTTGTATCAAAGTAAAGAAATTGCAAAGGTTTGTCCTACTTCAAATTTATTTTTCAACAAGTAAACCCACACACTTCTTGAATAATCATCAACTACTGCTAAAAATAATGTGCACCGTAAAATGTTGGGATTCCATAAGGACCCCATAAATCATAATGAATAATTTAAAAAACATTGGATGCTTTATTTTTGCAGGACTTAAAACTCTTTGGTATTTGTTTTGCTCAAAGACAAACTTCACAACTGGCACGTTTATCACTACTAGCATCAACAATTGGCAATAAACTAACAATCTTATTAGAAGGATGTCCCATCCTTTGATGTTAAACTTCAAAGGTATTCTTTCGTACCGTCATCAAAGCTTTAGCATACTTCACACCTCCCATTCCCTTAAAGTAATAGAGCCCTTACGCTTCTCACCCATACCAATCAACATCCTTGAATTGTGGTCCTGTATTATACAAAATTTGTTAGTAAACAGTACTGCGCAATTCATCCCATTAATAAGTTGTGAAACAGAAATCAAGTTACACTTTAAATTAAGAACATATAACACATTGTTCAATTTCAGATCTTTATTTAACATCACAGTTCCTTCTTTATCCGCCATGACTTCTTTTCCATCCGACAATCCAACTGGGACATAATACACTTTAAATTAAGAACATATAGCATATTGTTCAATTTCAGATCTTTATTTAACATCACAGTTCCTTCTTTGTCCACCATGACTTCCTTTCCATCCGACAACCCAATTGGGACATAATACACTTTAAATTAAGAACATATAGCACATTGTTCAATTTCAGATCTTTATTTAACATCACAGTTCCTTCTGTGTCCGCCATGATTTCCTTTCCATCCGACAATCCAACTGCGACATAATGAGTATTTTTTTCATGTTGCTCAATAACTCAAAACTTCCTGCCACGTGATGAGAAGCTCCAGTATCAATTATCCATTTCATGATGTTATCATACCATTCAATCTTCCTTAATTTCCATCTTTTTGGGTGTTCAGAAAGTTAAACAGCGTGTTTCACTACTCACTACTCAATCCACTTAAGCCTTTTGTCTCAGCTTCAGTTACCTTGCTTTCTTGTGATGTCACAATTATTGCATGTGCTCTAATTGGTCCACCTCGTCATTTTGCTCCTGAGGTGGTTGACTATTTAGACCCTCCTTGTCCACGTCCATGTCTGCTGCCTTTTAGTCTCTCACCCCACCAATCTAGATAACCAATCAGTTGAAAACATGAGTCAAAATTATACCTTGGCTTACTACTATTTGTGCAAATTGTAGATTTATCTTTCACTTATATCTGTCCTTTTGAAGTCGATCCTATTTCGACAACAAAGGCCATATGTTCACACTGTTGTTCTTTTCCATGAGTTATATTACGAACCCGTTAACCTTGAACAATTATAGCATATGCTCAATTCAGACTTGGCAATGACTGGTTGCTTAAAATATTGGATTACACCGTTCCATAAATTGAATCATCTAATCCCATTAAGAAGTGATGCAACTTTTCTTCTTCACACTTTTTTCCCAATTCCCCACCAATATTGCATTTACAGCCTCCACATCTGCATATTGGGTTTGCTCATAGTTTCTCAATTCTTCCCATATCATCTTTAATTTTCCATAATAACTCACTATTGTCATGCCTTTATGTCATCTTAAAGGTCCTTTGTGACCTCCATATATGTGATGGTTAATCACAAAGTTGACTCTATTGTATTCAACATCCATGATACTATCATCAAGTTAACAGTTCACAAATTTTCCATCTCTAATGAGTCATTTGAAGGTTGCGTTATTGAACCATCAAAAAATCCATAATTTTTTCTTGGCTCGCAGCCCCATTCTTATTGCTCTTGCCCATTCATTGTAATTCTCTCCTTTCAGCTGAACTTCTGTGATAATGTTTCCTGGATTATATCATTCGTGGAAAGAAAGTATGGGGATTTTTTCAATTGGTGATGTATCAATTTGGTCGAGGCATCACCACTTGTGTTTCCACTCATGGCTCTGATATCATGAAAATATTTCAGAAGCAATGAAAGGTTTTAGAAGAAAGAGAACTCATCTCTTTTTATTAAGAAAGCATGCTTATATATACAATTACATAACTAAAAAGGAGCTAATTTAGCATAAATTATGGATATACAGGCAACTAATAGTTCCTATACAAGACCATACAGCCAATATACCAGATTATTTCCTATTAAAAGAATAGAAGCAAAGAGAAAAACAACAGAAAGGGAGGCTTCAACTAAGGGAGAAGGAGAAAAGGGAAGCAAATATTAAAAAAGGTGGTCGTGCTCATCCATTTGATTACACTTCTGGCCAGGCTGCATAAAGCTCAGAACAGATTACAAAGATAATATGATTTACATATATCCGATACAAAACAGAATTGCTTATTCTGCAATAGCATCTGGGATCACATGTACATCCGGGTTGCTTGAAGATAGAGATCGCATTTTATATCAAGCTACAACATCTCATTCACTTTTAAAAATTGAATCCCTCCCTGACAGATCCAAAAACAGCAGCCAGACCAAATCTGACTTACCCACACCTCACGGTCTCTTCTCAAGGGAACAACTAAATCCTTCCAATCTCATTTCATATGCTCTTCCCACAGATAACCACCACTTAAACCCAAAACACAGGGATCAACAATGTCCAACAATCCCAAGAAAACCATTTTCATTAAGCCAATTTGATATACATGAGCCATCCTCGACCTGAAAACAATTTGATATATCAAATATTCTATACATAATCTCTGCTAATGACATCAAAACTTTTTAATTAAATACGACATTGAAAATGAATTAGGGTCAACGAATCAATGGGCCAAACTTTGTATTGTGCCATGGTGTAACAAATTCTACTTGCCAATTCAATGGATTTTTTTTCAATTTTTCAAACCAATTCCTGGAAGTTCACAGTTTCTTGGTAGAGTTGGTCCAACAATTTCCTTGGGCAGTACTGTCGTTCCAATCATATAAAACGTCAATAAATCACATATAGGCAAAAATGGAGCCAATAAAAACCGTTGATGTACCGGTGAATTGCGTATATTACAATGTGGGCTTCGTAAAAACAAATGGTCCTGTATTGATCTATCGGAAACTAATCATTCTAAAGCCTCATGGTCATAGAATCTAACGCCAACGTAGAACACGACTCTGGTGATTGACAATATGGACGGTGTTGCCAACGGCTAGGACGACGTGGACTCTGGTGACGGAGGAAGATCATACAATTCACAACTATGGTGTAACTTCCCTCTTGTCAAAGTTGCTGCCTTTCTCGTCTTTTCTCGCTCTAATATCTCTGGTGGCCATGTAATCTCTTATTCTTTTCACGTCTGATAATTTCACAGGTTTCACTATAAAATCCTCCGCTCCCTCCTCCAAACATCTGGAACAATACAAAGCCAAACGACCCAGAAATTAGTTTCAGACACTGCGTGTAGCAATTCATGTTATGAGAGAGAGAAGTTATGGAAAATTGATCTCCTACCTGTCTATTCGAGCCATGATGTTCTCTGATGACATGATCACTACTGGTATTTCTCTGAAAGTAGATGATTGCTGCAAGAGTGCAGAGAATACTATTAGCATCACGTATTTTTTACATTCATAAGTTCGTTTGGATTTGAATATTGACGGATGACAAAATTTTGAACCTTGATCTTCTTGAGCAACTCGTAACCGGTCATTTCAGGCATACAATAGTCAGTAATGATCAGATCAACCTTTAAGCTCTGTAAAACCCACAAATCATCAAATCAGTAAAGGCTTAACTCAGAAAGGAGCTTAAGTTTCTAAAGAATCATTCAATGAGCACTTACATCTAGGCCATCTCCTGACGTCCTTTTCTCTCCATCCAAACCAAGGAACTCAAGAGCTCTGATTCCACTGTCCACTGCAGTCACTGAAAAATCCAAACAACCAAATTCTATCAGAATCCCAGTTAAATAGACACAATCCATTATCCAAAATTTCCCACAATTAAGACACAAACCTTTACAAGATGAGATCTTTAGCAACCGTTCGATGACCTTGCGATCAACAAGGCTATCATCAACTGCCAAAACATGAACGTCATCTTGATCAGCGGACAGCGAGAGACTCATGTCGTCAATCATCTCCGAACGCCACCGCATCGAAGCTACACTATTTCTAGACATAGCCAACAGAGTAGAAAGCTCAAATCTTTGGCACAAATTAACAACGGAACTTTTACTCAACGAAGAGGGGCTGCTCTCTTGGCTCTTGAGCAAAGCTTTCCTTAAATACTATTACATCACCATCTAAAGTCAAGAAATGCAACGGAGTATAGTAATAGAAAATAGTAATGCCCACCTGCCTCGGTCAATCTAGGGTGTCCTCTCTCACTCTCTCTCAAAATCAAATCTTTACTTTCTTGCCAGTCTACTTTCTTGCTTATATATACGTAGTGTCATTCCTTAATACTATGTTAGATTAACCATCAAATACAGAATTTCTTTCGATAAAGAAACCAATGTGTCGATAGCCTAGCTACATTAGCTTTATTATCGAGCCCAAGGCTGCAAGATCTTTAGGAGCTTTCGATGATTGTTAGAGGTTTACTCCACCAAGATATGAACGGAGCGTTTTATCATCGAACTCTGTGATAGAGGTGAATTAGGTCGAACTTTTTTTAAAACTTTTTATTTTTAGATATTTTCCCTTTGTAAAAAATGTTAGATTAACCAAAGGTGCCCCGTTTAATAGATAATGGATTGATTCTAATTAAGGGACTCGGAATGATGATTAATGGTTAATGAGTTTATAAGTCATAAGAATCAAATCGGCCTAAACTTAAGCCTTTCCTTCTCTCTTTAAATTGTTACATAAACATTTTCAGATTAAGTTAATTGAAATATTACAGAAAGTTTCTAACCATAGAAAATGAGCACTTGAGGAAATAGGAAGAGAGGGAATAAATCATGTTTTTTCAAAAATTTCAAACATCATAAATTTAGGTTTGATTTACATTGCTATAAATCGATCATGATAAGTGTATTCAATTGATATCAGAACATATTAGTATTGATCTGATAATAGCGAATCCATTAATTAAAGACTTACCACTAAACATATTAAATAGGCATTATAGAGAAGTCTTTGTTGGTATAATATTATGATATGTATATATACAAATGACTATTTTGCTCAAATTGTGTTGACAATTTGAATTCATTACTATCATATTTTTGCTCATTTACTTGTTTTCCACATTATAATGTATACAAGTATTGTTTTTGTGTGATAACAATTATAGTATTATTCACTTAAAATTTGAAGAGTTAAGTTACTTATTATGTGATACATAGAAGAAATTATATTATATTACTTATTATCATCATGATCCAATCTTCTTAATTCAAGTAAGAATAATGTGCCTTTAAAATTTTATTGTTGAATCACCAAGTCGTCGCATTAATCAAGTGGGAGATTGCTAAATTAATCAAAGGTGACCCATATAATATATAATGGATTAATTCTAATTAAAGAATCCAGTATGACGGTGAATGAATCTACAAGTGATAAGAATCAATTTTAAATCAAGTTAACTAAAATATAATAGAAAGTTAAAAATTAGCACTTAAGGTAACAGAAGGAGAGCGTCATTGTTTTCAAGAGCTTCAAACATCAAATATCATAGATTGTTGTTTGATTGACAGTGCTATTAATCGATCCTCATAAATGTATTCATAATAACGATGAGATTCAGAGATTCTGAAAATCCACTTTGGTGCGATCTTCACAACAAAAATGACAGCACAAGCGCCAACGTATGTACATCTCCTGTTCCGTGACATTTTGGTCAAACCTCCAAGTAGATTTGACTGAACCAGTCATTGGAGGACCCCGCCGTCAAAATCCGTTGGACCTTAATCGCCCGCTCCAAAAAACAGACAATAATCAATAGCATGCCCTAGCGTTTTGTTGTCTGGTAAACGTTTTTCATTTTAATTAATTAAAAGGAAGACAAATAAATTTTAGATTTATAAAGTTTTTAGCAATTTGAATTTTGAAGTATGCTTAATTATAAAGTAAAATTTTAATAAAAACTTTGTTAGATTTTCTATTTAGACTACTATTTAACATCCATTTGACCTTAAACATGTTATTTTATTTTAATCATATTTCTGTTCTAAAATGATATTATTTTGAGAGCAAAAATAAGATTAAAATAAAATAACGGACACTGAAAATTTTATGTCAAATAATTGAGATTAAGTATATAAAATAATTTTATGGCAATCTTTAGAGTGATATGAATAATGTGCATCGTATGAAAAGGAATATTATTTCATGTGATTTGCAAAATCATTCGTCGAGGGATGCCATTTCCTTTCAGATATATACGTGCGTTTATTACTGTGTACCAGTCGTATATTACATCTTATCCAATTCCAAGAAATCTCCTATCCAGATTCTTATCTTTGACAAAACGATATGATCTACGTCGAAACATCCATGTGAACAAGAACTTTGTATTCCCGTATTTCTTTGGATATATGTAGATATATAGTTAGATAACATGATATCTTAATACTGGAAAATCATGCATATGCCAAGAATACCAACCATTTTGAGATTGTCACACTTGTAAGTTTCTATATATATATAAAAAGTGTGACATTGAAATCAACTAGTAGTAAGTTGTTCTTAGGGATAGCAACGGGGCGAGTATGGGGCGGGTATGCCATCCCCCGTACCCGCCTCATGAACTCGCCCCCACCCCCATACCAGTCTCCATCTCCGTCGGAAATTTTTTGACACCTTTCATACTCGTACCCGTTGGGGGTTTGACCCCCATCAGGTACCCGTTTATCCGCCTCTTTTTTTTTTTAAGATAAGCTTACTTAATATGAATGGACTATTTGTTTTTCTTTTAAATTTTCATACTACATTCATACATACATACTGAATTTAAATAAGCTTATCTTTATTTAATTGCTGGGTTTGTATGTATATATATATAATGGCAAAATTGTAATTACTATATAACGGGTAAACGGGTATGGGGGTTAGTATCCCCATACCTGCCCCGATACCCGACGGGTATTTTTGCTAACCCCTCATACCCGCCCCACGGATAAAAATTTGTTCCCCATACCTGCCTCCATTCGGGTACAATTGCCATCCCTAGCTGAGGGCCCCCCTCTTATAGAGGGCCCCGGGCAGGTGTCATCACTAGTTATATTATTGATCTTTAAACTTAAGATTATTAAGATATTCCATGTGAGAATTCTTGTATTTTGATGTTACTTATAGCCTATTCTATTTAAGGTAGTCCAGTCTATAATACTTGGATATGATATGAGCCATATGAACGTAGTTGATTAAGTCAATATGGATCCGTCATTCTAAAGTAATTAAAACTAATGTTATACTATTTTTGAATACTAATGATTTAAGGAATTCTCTAATTAAAGTCCATTGATATTTGAAAAGGTATTTTTAAATATCAATTATAAATCAATCACTAATTAGTCAGAATGAACATGATTGGATCTAAAAAGAGTAGATCCTATGTTCATATTCTATATCTAATTGAAATATTGGATGGCGAAATGATTAATTATATATCATAATCGTACATGCATAAATTGAGTAAAACCACTTTTACATTCCTAATATTTGGATAGTCATGACATGTTGGTATATGTCAATTTTGATCTATGATTATAAATTGTTTAATTAGAGAATTAAAGATAAATTAAAAGAAATTTTGATTTTCTAATTTTGTTTATCAATTAAAATTAAAATTTATAATCATTGTTAATATATTAAAAACCTAATAGGTCACAATAAAGAGCAGTTAAAAAAGAAAATTTAATTTAAATTAAATTGGACTTAATTATAAAGTTTGAAAAATTTTAAGGATCAAATATGATATATTTGATTGTATTAAATTATAATTAGAGTTTGACTTTAATAATAATTAGAATATTCAATTTTAATAAAAATAAAACTCTAATGCTTTTTAATTTATAATTAGAGTTGGTGTAATTAAATAAAAAAAATGGAAAATTTTTCTGTTAAAGGAATGCGAAGAGATAGAAAGAATGGGACAAAGTTTCTTTTTCCCTTTGAGATTTTATATTTCGATTTGTCACCATAAAAATCTTCTTCCAATATAAAATGGAGCACTGAAAACTCGCTTCTCAATGCATCTTCTTTGCCACTACCTCGCTGATTTAATTTTCCCTTTTCATCATTCTATTAGTTTGTAAAAGTTTTGGTTTTTACTTTAATTGTTGTTTGACTATAATTTCTCTTTAGTTTTAAAGAGAATCAGTGGGAGATTTTATGTTTATTTTAAATATATTTAAATTATAATTATCTTATTTTCACATTTGTGCTAACGTGTAAAAAGACCAACCTATGTAGTTGCTATTGTATTATTTATACTACTAAAATTTTCTCTATCACAAATAAATACTCATAACGTAAGGCAAGTTTACCTATTGTTGAGCATTAATATAAAAATGAATAAAGTGCCAATCCTACGAGAAAGCTTGAACAATCTACTATACTCTCCTATGACTAATTATTTTAGAAGAAAAAAAGTTATAAAGAAGGAATTTCAATTATACACAATCTTGTGATCTTATGTGATTACTAACTATTTAAAGAATATAAACATGTTTATTGTTGATGGAGCTCAATTAAAAAAATGAAATAAAAATCTAGATAACCCATGAAGAACAAAAGAAAGCAAATAATTAAATAGATAACTAATATATGAATAAGGTCTAGACAAGAACTCCCTCTAGCACCATTGTTATAGTCATGATTTATTAAAGTAAGACGAGTTTTGATAATTGGACCAATAAAAAATCTTAGATTATGAAATGACTCTCTTTTGAGTCACAACTATTTATTCTCAAGTTGATTAGTTGATCTCTTTATATAATTAAAACTCCAAAAATACAACTAGCTCTATGAACAGCCATAAATATAAAAGACAAGAAAAATGAAAAAAAATCCCTTAATTACGATTTTCCATTGCCTTTACTTCGCGAACTCGTTATAAAACATAATTGTGTCCTAAGTTATGTATCTTATTCTAAAGAGGGACATGGAATTTGACACAGTCATATCCTAGGTTGTGTATCTTATTATCAATATTTTTAATATAGGTATAGGATTAGACACACTCATGTCTAAGACTATAGATTTTACTGTAACTTTTCTTCATTGGCACATAGGTTGATACATGACCACATAATTCTTTGTAAATTATCTACCACACGGTCTCTTCTTTACTTGTGTATCTAACTTTGTCTTCATCTCTAGGTCATTCTAGCCCGTGGCCCACGGTATATAACCGCACACGTCGTGCGTGAAGATAATCAATGTGCTGACTATTTAGTTCGTATGAGCTCGGGCTTTGTACGTGACGAGCATGTGTTATCATTCAAAGTTATATAATTTACTTATTAAAAGCACCTCCTGCTCAACCAATAATCCACCTAAGATATTTAAAATTTTATTACATCGCAGACCTCCATAAATTTTGCTCTTATTCTATCATCAAATTTGCCTCATTTGTTATTGTTTGTGTTAAACAAGGCTTGGTTGAAATCACTATAAGCAAAAGCCGAGGTGTTCCTCTATTACATCGGTTGGCGATAAAATAGACAATGGTGATTTGAAGACTAGTATAGATAAAAGTGAGTATTCACCGAGTTTCATTAGTTTTAACACCGCCTGATATTAGGAAATTAACTATTATCAAATCATAGGAGCAGCCAAAAATAAAATTTTATAATTTTCTGATTTTATCTCATTAATTAAATCACTTGAAATATATAAATCATAAATAAAAAAATTATATCGTACCTAATTCGCATTCCTACAAAATTTCTTTTCAAAGTGTTAATCATAAGTTGTTTACGTATCTAGCCTCTAATAGTATGTATAAGATGGAGAAAAAGATTTCAACACTTAAGAGGAAAAGACAGGAGTGTTAGCTCTCTTGTGCCTTCCTCCTGTTTATAAAAAAAGGCAGTGGAGTTTCTTTCTTATTAACATCAAACTTCTTAATTAAGACTAAAGTATAACTCTAATTATTCAATTTAATTTTAATAAAGTCAAATATCTCATATTTAAATCTTGAATTTTCTTAAACTTCATAATTAAGTTTTTGACTTTATGTGTTCTTTTTGTATGTAACGTATTAGATTCCCAATATGATGACAATAATTATAAATTTAATTCATAATTAGAATTACATAAATTATGCCTCTTTTAAATTTATTTTTAATCCAGTCCAATTAAATAATTTATAATCAAAGATTGATAATAATGTCTGACAATATGTTATAACCACTTAAATATTAGGGATGTCCAAGTAATTTGAATCAATCTATTTATGCATGATTATGACATAAAATTTTATTTTTTCATCATTCAATATTCCAATTAGACATAAAGTATGAAATTAATATCCACTCCTTTAAATTCAATCATATTTGTTCTTATTAATTAGTAATTGACTTATAATTGATATTTAAAAATACCTTTTTAAATCTCAATTTACTCAAACTAAAGAATTCCTTAAATTACTACAAATAGAGCATAGTAGAACATTCTCTTTAATTATTTTAGTGTGACAAATACTTTATTAACCTACTCAACTATTTTTACATGATCCATACTATATTTAAGCATTATTAACTATGCAATCCTACATAAAATAAGTCATAAATAACATCAAAATATAATAATGTGCAGATGAAATACGTTGGTAGTCTTAAGTCCAATGATCAATTATACAATCACTATAATGAAGAAATTTACATACAAATAAGTAATATTTTATTTGAGTTTTAATAATAGTATCACTTCAGTGAATTTGTTCTTTAATAAGCTTCTATAAGTTTGTTTAAGTATTTCTATATTTTAATTTATAAGATTAGTTACTTTTTTTATAAGGGAGAAATATAATTAACATTATATCAATATTTCGTCTTAAGACAAGTACAATAAAAAAAATTAAAAATAGTACATAAATATAAATTAAATTTCATAATTAAATTTTATCATAGTTTTAATTGCGCGATAGTTATTACAGAGATTTTGCTTTTAGTATTAAAATATTAATATAAAGATTACTTTTATTAATTAAAATAATAATATTATACACCGAATTGCATTCAAGTGATTTAACTTATAGACTAATTCATATAATATCTCGAATTCGTTTTACTCTCTAAGATGAAACCAGTGTCGTCAATGTTAGTAAATCCATCTGGATCTCCTGTTAAAACACATCTATGAAAGAGTCTTGGCTTTTGTCCCAACCATTCCTTAAAACTAGTCTAGGGGCTTTTACATTATTTGATCTCTCAGAAAAATTAGCTTGGCGGTAGATGAATGTAAGTCAAGTATCGAAGTATCCTTCTGTTCTACTCTGCTACTTTTGCCGGAGTAGAGAAAGGCGCGTTGGAACTAGGAGAAGCAGCTTGAAATATTAAATTAAGTGTAAATTAATACTGTCTATAACTATCAACTCCAATTATACTAACTAAAGCTCCAAATGACTTTGGGGAAAAAGAAATGTAACTAAAGTAATTGGAACCATAGTTATTAACTTTGAACCGTTGCTCAAAGTGGATAATGTTAAAATTGAACTTGTTGATATTGAATTCAAATCTTATGTTCTTATTAATCTTTGCACTGTAAATGTTAAACATTTATGGATCGATTTATAACACACCAGTATCCATGACAGTTTTGTAAGATTTTGATGTTCTTGATACAAGTTTATTTCCTCTCTTCTTCTTCAACTTTTAGCAATTTCTCCAATGATAAAAATAACCTTTCATAAGTTCCTAAAACTTATTTATACTTTAATCAAACATCATATTGGTTTATATTAAAAGAGAGAGGGAAAGAGTCTTGAACCCATTTGAGATCTCTTTATTTAATACCTAATAACTATAATCTTGGATAATTTTTATGGGATTCAAATTATAAGTCACGTGGGTCATTAAATATTTTAATAATCTCCCACATCACCCATGTTATGACTTGGTGATTCAATAATAAAATTTTAAGTTCACACAATACATTGAATCGATCAAGTCATCCTTAAGTGAATTAAGATGATAGAATCATAGCGGTCACAAGTTATACAATATGATTCCTTCCATGTATCACAGAATCTACTCAACTCATAAAACTTTAAGTAGGTAATTCTGTAATTGTTATCTTACAAATAATAATTAATGTATATAATATAATATAGATAACAAGTAAGTGAGCAAAAAGATATGACTGTAATTGAATTAACAAGTGTCATAACAATTCAAGCAAGACAATGATATGTATATATACATGTCAGAATACTATGCAAACAATGATTTATCTATAAGGCCTATCCGTTTAACATGACCAATAAATATTTTGGGTTGTAAGCCTTTAGTTAATGGATCCACGATCATGAGATCGGTACCAATATGCTCAATTGACACTTTATGTTTTTTCACTTTTTCTTTCACAGACCAATACTTCAAATCTATGTGTTTCACACCCTTTAAATATTTGTCATTTTTAGAGAAGAATATGACTATGGAATTATCACAAAAAATTATTAACAGTCTGGTAATATTGTCGACAAGACCAAGACCTACGATAAAGTTACGCAACCACAATCTATGAATCGTGGCCTCAAAGTACGCCATAAATTTAGCCTCCATAGTGAAAGTAGCAATAACGGACTGCTTTCCACTTTTTCACGAAACTACCCCTCCAACTAATAAGAACATATAACCGAATGTAGATTTCCGTGAGTTTACACAACTGGCATAGTCTGAATCCATATCACTTGGAGATGGGTTGATTTCCTATATGTGAGCATATAGTCATTGGTGCCTTGTAAGTATCTAAGGACTTTCTTTGCAGCTTTCCAATGATCTATTTCAGGATTGCTTTGATATCAGCCTAGTATTCCAACAGCAAAACTGATATCTGGCCTAGTGCATGTTTGAACATACATTAAGCTCCCAACTACTAATGCATAAGAAATAGACTCCCTGTCTTTACGTTTCAAATCGTTTTGTGGACATTGTATTAGACTAAATTTGTTCCCTTTATGAATTGAAACTATCCCTATGGAATACTTTTTCATTTGAAGTCTTTCTAATACTTTCTCGATATAACATTTCTAAGAGAATCCTAACAATCCTTGCGATTTATCCCGAAATATTTCTATTCCTATTACATAGGATGCCTCACCCATATCTTTCATTTCAAAATTATTAGAAAGAAAATTCTTGACATCATGTAACAAAACCATATTACTCGTAACAAGAATGATATCGTCAATATATAGGGCTAATATAATGAACTTGCTCTCACTAACCTTCATATAGATACACTGATCAACGAAATTGTCTATAAAATTGTAAGACGTAATGATATCATTAAACTTAAGATACCATTGTCGGGAAGCTTGCTTCAATCCATACATTGACTTCTTCAATTTACACACTACTCGTTCCTTTCCTGTGGTTTAAAAACTTTCTGGTTGATCCATATACACTTCTTTTTCCAAGTCACCATTTAGAAAGACGGTTTTTATGTCTATTTGATGAAGCTCAAAATTATAACGAGCCACTAGTGCCGTAACAATTCTTAAGGAGTCATTATTTGAAACTGGAGAGAAGGTCTTTTTATAATTAATACTACCATTTTAAGTGTAATCTTTGGCAACAAGTCTGGCTTTATACTTTTCAATTTTGCCTTGTGAGTCATGTTTAGTCTTAAAGACCCATTTACAACCCACTTGTTTTGCACCTTCCGACAACTTAACTAATTTCCAGACATTGTTGTCATCCATTAATTTTAACTCTTCTTTTTCAGAATTGTTACATGTTATGGCTTGTTTGAACGAGCCTGGATCTTTATCAATATTCAAGTTACATTTATGTTAAAGTGAATGAATTTCATAATCACTTGAAATAGCTGGTTTTCTTTGTCTTACAAACCTTCGTAATTCTACGTCTTATGACATTACTTGATTATTAGTAATTTGATCACCATTAGCTGGTTCGTCATTAATATGTTCAACTTATCGAATTGGAACATTGATTTGTTGTTTCGATATGTTGCGTATTCGTGATGCAACAAGAGGAATAATAATTGGTGGAATCACATCTGATGTGATAGTGTCTACTCGTCTTGGAGTAGTTTCAACTCGATTCTCATGAATATTCACTTTTCGTAATTCTCCACTCCTACTGATTTGACTATTCTCAATGAACCGCGTATTACCATACTCAACTATTCTCGTACTATGATTAGGAGAATAAAATCTGTACTCTTTGGATTTTTCAGAATAGCCAATGGAAAAATCACTAATAGTTCTTGCATCAAGCTTCTTTTCATATGGATTATATAGTTTTACATGATCGTTTTGTAAGATTTTGATAATCTTGATGTAATTTTATTTTTTCTTTTCTTCTTCAACTTTTAACAGTTTCTCCAAAGGTTAAGATAACTTTTTATAAGTTTTTAAAACTTATTTATACTTTAACCAACCATCTTGTTGGTTCATATCCAAAAAGAGAGGGAAAAGGTCTTGGATCTATTTTAGATTACTCTATTTAATACCCAATAATCATCGTCTTGAATATTTTTCGCCGGACTCAACCTATAAATCACATAGGTCATTAAATATTCTAACAATAAATTCACTGCTAAATGAATCAATTAACAGAAGATTTCAGGCCGATATTCATAATTCACTACTGAAGATGAATGCTAAAAGTGTGAATACTAGAGGAAACATATCGTTTTGGTTATTTACGCGGAATGGTTACAAGTTTTTGCGTTGAACGGTCAGGATAAGAAGTGTTCAGTGACTTCAGTCTCCAATTCAGAGTCCCAAAAAGCCTTTTTCAGTTCAAACCACACATGCCTGAACACCTTGATAATGAGGTTATGATACTCATCAGAGTTCAGCGTCAGATAGCACGCTAAGAGCTCTTCGAGCTCCTCAGACCTGCTAATTCCCTTCTCTTGAATCATCTCTATCATTGAATCCCTGAAGTCCTTATATGGATCCGACGACAATGTTACAACTGCAAAACTCTCCAGTCCCATTGATGATTTTTCTTTCTTTGTTCTCGACTTGGCCTTTTTCTTATCTTCAAGAGCTTTCACTTTGCATATTTCTGAAGTTCTTGGGGAGTAAACTCTGAATTTGCTGCTCTGTTTTGGCCTGTTTCTCTGTATTTCCCTGCTTATGTACACGGATTTTCTCTGCCCCTTACTCCTTGACTTCAATTCTTCTATGTTCATCTTCTTCAACTTTTGCCATTCGCAACTCAAACTTTCCATAGAAAGTCCGTCACTTTCCTTTCCAGCAGCATACATAGAGTCTCCTTCAATTTCTCTGGTGTATAATTCTTTTGAAGAGACATAGCAATTTTCTCTTGAAGAATTATTAGCTGGCAAAATACCATCCTTCCTCTCAATCATCCTACTTGTCCTTGTCAGCCCCTTTCCATCACCATTTTTTGCAGTTGATTCCGTTGATAAGCATTCTGATTCGTATACTTTCTCTTCATCAATTTCCAATTGCCTCTCTTCAAAAGCCTTTTTGCGTGCTTTCCCATGTTTCCTATCTACTTCAAGTATGAGTCTTGGTGTTCTAATTTCTACCAACTTTCCTCTTGTATCTGTTTCCATCTCTCGAAAAATCTCTACTTCCCTCGTCAAGCCTCTTATTTTCCTTAAACCAGAAACACTATTCGTGAACTCCTTATAATACTCACTTGCATCATGTGATCTAACCGTCTGGCAACTAGATGCTGCAAAACCAGAGTCGTCATCTGAATTTTGTCTAACTGAATTTAAGACGCTTCTACTCTTTTGGCCATCAAAACCATCCTCCCCGAAAGATAGTCTCCAGAAATCTTCACCGTCACCTCCATAGAACCTGCCTCCATCAGCCAATTGTGGTGAGCTCAGTGTCTCAGGTTTCCACTTGCCTTTTCGCTTTGCTTTTGCATATCTCTCTACTGGGTTCAAGCTAATTTGTTTGAATTTCGTCAGCCAAGTTGCGGGAAGTACATGAGACATCAAAGAAGGTCGGGAAGAAGATGGTAAAGTAGGTTTCTTTCTCCCCAACTTCATCCTTGTTCTGCAACCAATGTGTATGATCCGTTTGTTGTGTGTTTGTGGGACTTGAATTGTGATAGATAGAGGTTCTGGAAAAAAGAAAGATTATATGAAATTGGAGGTGTGATAATGGGACTAGCAGAGAAGCAGTTAGGGGACAGTTAGGCGGATAATAGGGACGTGAGTTTTCTCACTCACTTTGAGCCAGTTTTCTTTTTGGTTTCAAAGGAAAGACCCGCTTGAGTCTTGTGACCACTTTACCTGTTTTATTTTGTGCATGGGACCATTTGGATCCTCTGGGTGAAGGAGCACCTTAACTCCGTTAATATTATCATTTTCATTTTGTCCGATTTTTTGAGTCACGGAAATAACTTCTTTATAAAAAATATAAAAGAAAGACTTTGTACGATTGGTATTTCTTTCCTAAGCCTTTGTTTGGATCCTTAGTTATACATGAGAAAGGAAAAGAAATATTGAGGAGAAATGAGGAGAAAAGAATGGGGGAGAAATGTGATTTTCTTTCTCTTATTTGTTTCCCTAATTTACCAAAGGAGGGAATTGAATGGAAGAAAAATTTTTAAAACCTTTATGCCTTTGATTATTATTTTATTATGGAAGTAAATTGTGGTTGAGAATGTCATTTTCCCTCCTTATCTTTCATTTCTCCTCCTTTCCCAACAATTTGGTGGGAAATATATTTGGACCAAATTTCTCGTATATTCTCCTCCATTCTTTCCTTTTTTCTTGTCTTATTTTTGTCCAAATAATGGAAATCAAGAGAAATGCAAATCTCTTCCTTTCTTTTCCCTTGCTTTCCTTCAATCCAAGCAAAGGAAGTCTTACAAAACGGAGACCTTTGTGCACTGAAATTCATTGACTTCACTCTTTCTTGTTATGATCTCCTAAACATTACCAGTGTAATTGCACTGGCAGTCCACCCTGAGTAATGACCTGAATGAGCTGTTCTTGGCTCTGAAATGAAGATAGATTTTGAACGATTGGGACTGCTAGTTTTTCTTTTGGTCTTGGGTTTAGATGTTTGAGGAGAAACTCTTTACTTCCTTTTGTTTGCAAAATCACATCATTGCCTTCTTTTGTCTTTTGCTTTATTTTTGGTTTCTAGATTACATGACCTTCCCTTAAAGTCAAAGACCAGCACAGTGCATGGAGAGTAAGGTAAAAATGAAATATGATTTACATTGTACAATGAGTTTAGCTCTTACAAAGTTGAGAAAAAACACATGATTGTTGGACCAGAAGGACAATGGTCAAGAAACTTTGGCCTTACTTAAGGAGTGATGGAGGCATTACTTTGTTTCAAAGGAATGCAAAGAATCCACATCTTCATCAGAGAGTTGGCACAACGAAAGGGTTTGCTTGTGGAGAGACCAAGGTAGTTACTGTTTCTGCAAATGCAAGTAGAAGATAATGAGCACATTATTAAAAATTCAATTATATTTATCATTGTCTCAGACAAATTTAGCATAGATTCTATGTGCGTGTTTGTTTTAAATAGTGCAGCAGCTGTACCTTGGTTCTTATTTTCTGGCTATGTGCAAACTGTTGAATGTTGAGTTCACAAGGACAATTGCTTTCTTTTGGTTGGTCAGTCTTGTGTACTTTAGTTTCTTTTAACGGGAACAGGATTTGCTATGAATTCTTTCTCATCAAATGGTTTAGTTATTTGTGAACAAGTGAACAAGGACATGTGAATATGGGAAAAGCATATCGAAATGTTCTTTTCTTTTCTGGTAAGAAAGTTGGTCTAAGAAAGGCATAAGTAGGCTTCTATGGAAACAGAATGAGTACCCACCAAACCATAGTTGGATAAAAATAACGTTATCATTTAATTATTGAACCTCCAAAAAGGACCATCAGAACATTAACTTTGAAAGGACTACAAGGAAGAGTATGTTCAATGCAATAAGAAAGTGAGCAAATTGATAATCGGTCAAAAATTTCACATTTGCGTTCAACTACTAATCCTCAAAAAGTAAAGCATGCTTTATATCTGAAATCAGCCTGGCATTTTTAGTCGGTCATGGCTCGACAAAGGAAACCAAATTGTTTTCTCGTTGTTCTGGTTTTCTCATCTGTAGGATTCTGTGTTACCGCTGGAAGTGAGTATTTATCAGCAGTGGGCGATCCAGGAATGAGAAGAGATGGTCTAAGATTGGCTATAGAGTCATGGAACCAGTGCAATGAGGCTGGAGACGAAGTTCCTCACATGGGCAGCCCTAGATTTGCAGATTGTTTTGATCTATTCAAGGCTTCTCCAAAGAAAAAAGGTTTGGTTTCTGGCAAAGAACAAAGTGCCTTATTATTGATTTGATCAAAATGCAGCAACTTGAATTCAGCATAGTCAATTCGACAGACTTGTATAAGCCAATGTTCTTGAATTCAGCATGGTCAATTCGACTGACTTGTCTAATCCAATGTACATTGTGAACATACAATTGTTATTTCTAGTTTGTCTTCGAAGTCCAGACTCCGGAACTAACAAACAAAGTAACTTCTTTCCACGGTTTTTTTACTCACAGAAATGAATTGCTCCCTCTGCAATATGTTGCCATACATAGTGGTCCACAGAGTTACAGAAGAAGACAACAAGCTAGGTGTTGGAGACCCTTTCCCTGGATTGCAACCCAAGTCCCTTTTGGATGAAAACCTTTATGCTGCAGAGAAGGAACTCTATTTAGGCTCCAAGTGTCAAGTTGACGACACCCCAAATCCATGGCAATTTTGGATGATCATGCTCAAGAGTGGCAACATGGACACATTTGCAGCCAAGTGTCCCAAAAATGGGCAGAGAGTGGAGGCTTTCGGTCCTGACACTGGGTTCCCTTGCTTTGGACGAGGTTGCATGAATCAACCATTCATTTATCATGACTACACCACATTACAAGGACCTAATAGGAGTACACTCAAAGGAAGGTTTTATGGTTCCTGGGACTTGGATGTTGATATGAGAAAAGGACTGCTAGATAACATCTCTTACCACTCAGTGACTTGGGAGAAGGAAGTCGGGCAAGGAAGTTGGGTTTTCCACAATGTCTTGAGGACTTCAACAAAGTATCCATGGTTGATGCTTTACTTGAGATCTGATGCCACGCATGGAGTCTCAGGTGGATACCACTATCCAACAAGAGGAATGTCCAAAATCGTGAGTAAATATTCTCCTTTTGCAACATATTCGAGTCAATCCTATAGTTCAAATATTAGAAGTATTGATTCACGAGAAAAAAAATTGCAAATCAGCTAATCGATCAGATTAAGCCTTTTCCCCTTGCAACCGAAACAATTAGAAGAACAAATATTAAAAGATAGTTACTATACTTAACAAATGGAGAATCATGCAGATACCAGAATCGCCCAACTTTAAAGTAAGGTTCAGTTTGAACGTACTCAAAGGCGGGGGTCCAAACAGCCAGTTCTATCTAATGGACATGGGAAGCTGCTGGAAGAACGATGGACAACCTTGTGATGGCAATGTCACTTCAGACGTTACAAGATACAGTGAAATGATCATAAACGTCAATACAACTTCATGGTGTCATCCCAACAACCTCAACGCCTGTCCTCCTTACCATACATTTGGCAACGGAACGAGGATCCATCGCAATGAGACTGGTCTCTTCCCGTATGCAGCCTACCATTTTTATTGCTCTCCAGGAAATGCAGAATTTTTGGAGTTTCCTTATAGTTTATGTGATCCATATAGCAATCCTCAGCCCCAGGAGATACTGCAGATTTTGCCTCATCCAGTTTGGGGTGAGTATGGATACCCTACAAGGCAAGGTGAGGGCTGGGTTGGTGATCCAAGGACATGGGAACTTGATGTTGGAAAGTTGTCACATTCACTTTACTTCTACCAGGTTTGTTTTCGTACTAGTTGATATTTGCTCAAAGAAATGAAATACACACAAAAGATGGGGAATTTAAAGTTGCTTTTGTTTTATAAAGGAACTTGCTATTGAGTTGTTGAATGACATGGGAAAGGAGAGCTGTGTGGCTTGAGCTAGTGGTGGTAGGGTTTAACGAATCATGCAATTTGGAAATCTACTTCTGGGTAGCTTTAACTGATTTTCTTTTGTAGGATCCAGGAACTCCTCCAGCACGGAGACGATGGATGTCTATTGATTTGGGGACCGAAATTTTCAAAGATCCTAACCAAGTTGCTGAATGGACTGTCAGTGACTTTGATATCCTCATACCTAATAACTAAATCCCTAAGCCAAAACATTCAGAAACTTGAAGACGAATCGAATTGTACCCTAAGGGTCTCTTTCTTTTTGACACACAAGTAACCAAATTAGCAAGGTTGATGGCCCTTTTTTTGGTCTCCTTGCTATTGTTCTTTTGCCTTTGGATTAAATAAATTTTTTAAAAATTCAAATTGCTTGTTCTCACAACAACCAGCAATGCTTCTAGGAATTTTAAAGAGAGCTAAAGATTGATTCGCTTGCTACTTAAAATTTTATCCTTTTCGTGATCTATTCAATGAAAGAATTTGTAAGGTACAAGTATAACCTAAAACAGGAGATCCCTCTAAGAAGTATAAATCTAACAGGGTTGGTTAGTACCATTATAAAACTAGCACTGAAATGGACATAGATATTGAGACATTCCTCACGAAGCTTGACTCCTTATTAGGAGCAGAGTTTCCAACATATGCATATCCCACAAGCAGTCTACCAAAGTGTAAGGCATAATTCTCACATCTCTGAAACTCCCTAGTAGGTGATGCTACCTTACTTCTTGCATCGCTTTGTACCTATGAACAGTAAAGTTGGAAGCAAACCAACCAATGCTAGTGCTCTGATAATCCTGTGTGCCAATGTAGTAACAACATTCTCTTTCCCTCTTGGTGTCCCACATGACATCATTCGTATTAAGCCACCCACAACCATAGCTTCTATTAAAAAGATATTCTTAGACACTAGACTTTTATTGCAAGTTGCATATATTCCTTTTCACGACAATTTCACTTATGTCCGTTAAAGTAAGATTCAATCTTCTCACGTGATCGTTGACTAACAAAACTTTTTTCTTGAATATCTCACGATCTGCTCAGTGTTTAACTCTCTTGTAAACTATGAAAGCACTAGAATATTATTGGCAACAATTGAAGCACGAAAGAGATGCCACAAATGCTAACATTTATTACTTTCCTTAAAGAATACAAAAAAAAGCTCTCTTAATCTTTATGTGAGGAGCAAGGCTCAAATGAGCTATTAATAAATATCTCAGGCTTGATGGCCAAGTCAGAATCTTAATAGAACTCAGCTATGTAGATCATATCTTATCTTTAACAGATTACATCACATTATCCAATTAGGTGATATCTCTATCTAAATAGGGCTTTGTCTAATAAGATTTAGCTACATCTTAACTAACAAGATAAAAGATAACATTTATCTAGGAATGATCCATCTATATTTACGAAGATGTATACTATCTTCAGATAACCCTCCGTTATGGTCTTTATTTTTAGAACTGATGTCTATCGCTGTAATCTTATCTACCACATCATCTAAAATTTTCCTATGATCTATATCTATTGATGATGAGTCACCCAAGCTCAAGGTCTGTCATAGCACATCAGTATGATCCAAATACTTACTCATGTCAAGTCCATTAGCTATAGTCCATTTATTTGAGCATACGCTAAGTCCTTAGTCTATTAAGAACTTAGCCTTAGCCAAATCAACTCATACATAGTAC
This sequence comes from Erythroxylum foetidum, assembly GCA_026546835.1. Lineage (NCBI taxonomy): Eukaryota > Viridiplantae > Streptophyta > Magnoliopsida > Malpighiales > Erythroxylaceae > Erythroxylum > Erythroxylum foetidum. The sequence continues at coordinate 22,429,159 of JANZLF010000002.1, forward strand.
AAAACTCTACCAAAACTAGCACTAGGCTTGATCTATCTTGCTAAGTTGTCTTGTAACTCTTGCATGCCCCTGTCATGTATGTGGTCCAGCTAACCTTCGATCTAAGGTTTGTTTCTAGCTAGCCGTGAAATGCTTTTATGTATAAAGGGCTAACAACTTCCCTCCTTACTTCTTCAACACCAATTGGTTACCGCTAAAGAACCAGCTGCTTACTCTGCAACACCTTCATTTCTCAAAGCCCCTACCAATGCTGTAATAGCCCCTGTTTCTATCATTTCACATAATTTTTTGTATGAATTGACAGATTGAACGAACTTGCAATTAGGTCCGTCTTCCCTCATAGTGTCCCCACTCTCAACAACCTTGATAGGGCTTCAACTGCCCTTGCTGTTGGAAATTTAGACCTTCCAAACCCACACCCAAGAATATTTAATAGACAAAAATATCAGAAAATAATAATACAAGAGAATTTACGTGGAAACTCCCAAACTGGAGAAAAACCACAGGTACCGAGAAGAAAATCCACTATGTGAAAAATTCTTACAATCACACAATTTTTCCTCTCACCCAATCCCCTAATACACCAACACATTCACAAAGAAATATACAAGACAAACTCTCCAACTCTCACCTCAAAAGAGGAATTTAACTAGAGTCAAATTTGTACTACAAATCTTTGACTTTGTTTGGTGCACTAAACAAGGAAGTAGCCACCTCCTTATATAGGTAAGAGACTTGTCTCAATTGTTGTCCCCAACCAATATGGGACAACAATGAAGCCAAATCTCAATAAAATATGTATTTGATAATGCTATAATAGATTGTAAATTGAAGTCCCAATCTACACCAATTGCTACTGAGAATACATAACATGAAGTGGATCTTTTTCGAAATCTCCAACAAAATCTAAATCAACATACTTAATACAATTTAAATTTGCAAAATTGTAACGTAAAGTATATTTGAAGTGCCCCTCAAATATTTAAGAATCCATTTTACTATTGTTTAACAATCATAATCTAGATTTGCCTTACACTTACTAATAAATCCTACTACTTGAACAATGTCAAGTCATATAGAAAACCATGGAAAATATACCAACATCTAGGCATATATTTTAAACCATAAAACATTTTGTTTAATTGAAATTCCAAATTTTTGTTTCTTTATTTTATAAGCCTTTTAGGTTGGATCATGAAAACTTCTTCATTAAGGTCTTTTTGAAAATCTAATACAATAATTATATCCAAAAGAATTCCAACATTAGTTAAATGTGCAATTGGTGAAAAAATCTCATCAAAATTAATACCTAGTTTCTGAGCATATCTTTTCACTGCTAATTTGTCTTTGAATCTTCTAATGTTTCCTTATAAATCACTTTTAATTTTATAAATGTAGCGACACCTGATTACTTTACGCCCCTTTGGTAGTTCAACTAGGTCTTACGTGTTGTTTTTATACAAGGCCTATATTTCCTCTTCCATTGCACACTTCCATTTATATGCATTTATGGATAACATACTTTAACAAAAGTAGTTAGTTCATGTTCTTCTGGTAAAATCCTATAATTTCTATCCCTTTATATGTCTCTTAGCTAAGAAAAATACATTTATTTAAATTACTATCAAGTTTTGCTCTCTTATGGTTTAAAGCTTAAATATAAGCATCATAACAAACACATAAAGAAAAGAGTAATTAGCAAGCTTTCTTCACCAAATTTCTTAAGTAGTTTTTTAATCAAGAAAAATTTTAGGCATCCTATTAATAACATGTAGCAATTAAAGTTTAACCTTTAAAATTCTTTTTTAATTTTACAACATTTAATATACTTCTAACATATTTTATAAAAGTATGATTCATTCTTTCAATGAAATCATTTTGCTATAGTATTCCAGGAAGCAATCAATTGTCTTTTAATCCCATATTCATTCTATAAATTATTAAACTCCTTTAAGAAAAACTCTTCTCTGTTATCTATAGGAGGACACCTAATTTTAATTCCCTTTTTCATTCTCTCCTAAATCTTTGAAAATTTTAAATTTCTAAAAATTTTTATATTTTTGATTGAGCATATATACTCATACTTTGTAAGAACAATTATCCATAAAAATAATAATATATGAACAACCACCCAAAGAAGCAATATAAGCTTCACATCTATTAACATATAGTAATTCTAGTTAGTTTTAAATTTTATATATTGACAGAGAGAGTCAATGTTGTTTTCTAAAAACATAATCCCTATAAAAACTTAATGATGTTGATTTACGATTTGGAATAAGATTTCTTTTAGATAATGCTTGTAACTCGTACCTATATTTCCCAAACATTTATGCCAATGCATTAGGGATTCTAACTTTGTTCTTGCTATAATTGCTTCCCCAATTATACCCTCACCTATCAGCTTGTAAAATTTTCTAACCAACTCTGCCTTTGCTACTATCATAATAACTCTAGTTATTTTTAGTTGATCACTCTTACCAATAAACTTTAGGCTATACTTATTGAATACTTATATAGATAAAAGACTTTTTTGAAATGCTATGACATATTGAACATCGAAAATTATCCAAATACATCTATCAAACATTTTGATTTCTCATCTCCAATTCCTTAACATTCACTATCATTACTCATAAATACATCCCTACCATTGGGTTATAAGGTCTATAAATGTTAAACCACTCCCTATGAGGAGTCATATGAAATGATGCTCTTAAATCGAGGATCCGAGGATCTAAATCTTTTATACTATTTAACATAGCTAAAAGCCTAAAACATCTTTGTCTTTTGAAACATTGTTACTTTTTATAATTTTTCTATTAGTTAAAAGTCTTCATGCACTTTTTTTTCAAAGTGACCTGATTTGGCAAAATTTTAGCATCTAAATTTCTTCTTTTCTTAGACTCTGACCTACATTTGCTTCTTTCTCCATAACAACTTTTAGAATTTCTATCTCATGCAAACATAGCATCCCTAGTGAAGTGAGGTTGGTTTTGCTTCTTAATTCTTTAGTCAAATGTGAAACTACCATAACATCAATGTTAGGACACTCCACAAATTCACGATCAAGTTATCCTAAGAGTCTAGCATGGAATAAAAAAGAAGGCTTTTTCTTTATCATAGATTTTAACATTAATGGCCATAATTTTGTTAATGAGTTAATTAAACTGGTTAAATTACTTTTAAATTAAACAGATTTCTTAACTCTCATCTTTAATATGTACAGTAGTCATAATCAAAAAATCTTATCCAATAATGAATTTTCTTTATATAGTTTTTAACTTTTCTACAGCCCTTTAATGGTTTTCTCTTGCTAGAGTCAAATCATCCTTTTTAGCAAATGTTTTGTATATCATTTTCATTTTATTTTTCTTTCCTAGAATAGCAATTACACAACCATATTTCACAAGTATGGCATTTGTCTTCAACTTCTAGGGTGAAAATTTTATTCCATCAAAGCATGGTATGCTAAATCTTATAAGACTCTTCATTGTCATGAATTTTGAACAAATTTGGAAACCTACTCTTGTACTAAATTGGTAATAGACTTATAAAATCCTAAGGATAAGATTTATTTGGTGGATATGGATAAAGGTTTCTTTCTCATATCCTTGACGTAAGTAGAAGATTACCGATTAGCAATTACAGGAAGGGCTTAAACTTTTAGCCAGGATTATATCTTTGTAAGAAAATGGACGTTGTGGCATGTACCTAATATATCTCTCCCAAAATTATTGCAGGTTTGGATATGTCTATTGAATTTACAACTAAAATTGTATGATTTGGAGATCTTACTAACAATAAGCAACAACATTAATTGTATGATAAAACTACTTCTTTTAAGTTTATGATTCTTAAAAGTTGGTCCCATAATATTATGTTTATCTATAACAATCAAAACCAATATGCTAATATGCTTGCCATTTTGAGCTTTTTAACTCATTTGAGTTTGACCAGGTTTACCACTTCATTTTAGGATTGTCTCCCTATTATAATCAAAGATATTCTTAAGCCATTTTATACAACTTTATTATTAGTTTATAACTTTTCTTTCCTAAAAAAAAGAAAAGTCAATGTTTTCTCTAGTGTTGTGAATACTGTACCAGACCTGGTAACGAATTGGATTTTAGTATGATACGATACTAATACAACGAGTATTTTTTTAGATTCTTTTAAATTTAAAAATAATTCCTAAATTTTATAAAATTACAAAATAATCCTTCAACTTATTATCCTCTGTTTATTTGTTTATAATAAATAATATCTCAATAAAATCCAAAGATCAAATTAGACATCATATCATTAACTAAAAAAATTATTTAACTCACTTGAGCAAAATTTTAATATAAAAAAGTTTTTGTGACTTCCTAAATAAAAGCCCGTCATTTACTTGAAATCCATGGAAACAAAATGATGTAAAAATATATTGTGTATGGAAAATGGTAGCTTCCCTTATAACAAAGATTTAAGTTCCAACACAACAACTGCTACTGGCTACTCTTGTTGGAACCCCTCCCCGGTGGGTCGCGTGCCCGACGTCCTTCGTGACATCTGGGTGCGCATCTCACGAGGGAGAAATTCCTCACCACGAAGGAAACCTCAAATTGAGCTTAATTTAATGTCATCTGAACAAAACTTGATAAATTCACCCTCATTATCCTCAAGTAAAAATTTATTTGCTTAGGGCCCATAACGAAATCCGATGCTAAAATGAAATTCCATATCTTTAGGGCAAATAGAAACGAACCTCACTTCAATCGGATCTCTATAGGTCACAAAATCGCCCAAAAACGGACTTATATCGAAACCC
>JANZLF010000002.1:22458038-22469197 GCA_026546835.1 Erythroxylum foetidum
TGTTGATGGGATGAAAATTTTGGTTATAGTGTTAATTTAGTATTTGATGATTATTAGTGATCAGGTGATGTAGAAATGATTTTTAGAGTTTGAAATAGAAATGAAATGATGTATGGGATTATTATAGAAAATTGTAGTATGAAAAAGGTGATATGCTGTTATGCTATGTTTTTCATTGTACATGTTTATATTATACATGTGTATACGTGAGTGGATGAGTTTCTTAGAAATGACAAAAAAAAGTGGTGTTTGAGTTGAAGGGTAGTTGTAAAATAATGGCTTGAAATGGGAATGAGTGTATAAATGATATTTAAAGGAAAAGATTTAAGTAGATGAAGAGAATGAAAATATAGGAAAATGTATAGAATGGTGAAATGCATAGTTAAATATATGACATATGACTTTATGATGATTTTGAGGATTTTGAATAAACTTGTATATTTTGGACTATTATGAATTTATGGTGAATGTGTTGATTGAAATGGAGTGGAAAGACTTGAAATAAAAATTTGAAGTATTGGTTTTTGAAAAGTGGAAGCTGTCTGAAAATTCTGGAATGAACAGTGAGAGTGGAAATTTTTTATCTGCACTTCGGTGAATTGTCTGTGTTGATAGAGTCAATTTTGAAAAATGGTCTTCAAAAATGTTGTAAATATTTCTTTTAGCTTTCCATTCATATAATATTTACAAAATTTATAGTTCTAGATCAAAAGTTATGGAGTTTAGAAATTAGGATGTCTGTGAAGAAGAAGAAGTGGAAAAGCACCGTTGTGCAAAAGCACGACGATGACTTTTAAGATTTTAGGCCAAAAGCACCATTGTGCAAAAGCACAAGGGTGACATTAAGGGTTAGCCAAAAAGCACCGTCGTGCAAAAGAACAACAGCGACTTCCGAGGTAAAGAGAAATTTGCACCGTCGTGTAAATGCACGATCGTGCATTTGGGAATTTCGCTTTTACTGAACAACCTTCCTTCCTTTGACCATAATTTCTTCTCTAGAACTCCAAATGATATGATTTTTGAAGCATTGGATTCTAAAGACATTTTCTACCTCTCCATAAAAATTAGTAGTATTCTGAAATGAATTGAGAAAGATTGAGTGAAAAAAGTGGGACGGATACAGTGAGTGTGCCTTTAAATAACATGAACTGGTGTTCTTTCACTGTCCCTACTTTAGTATTTTGATTATATCTAGATATATAGGATTCCAAATGAGATTATTTTTTATTTTGAGTAAACTAGAGACATAGGGCTATAAATCATATGAAAAAGTCGAATTGTGATTCAGTCTCTAAGATGTTGAATTTCTGGATGGAAGTTGTGCATAGTATACTGTTTTTGAATATGGATAACCCGATAATGTGTGAGATATATCTTCCAAATTACTAAACCAATTGAGTGGTTTTTGTGTTAATGGAAAGATAACACATAGAGAAACACTTTCCTAGAAGAGAGTATAATCAAATTATATCATTTTCACCTTCTGATTGAACGTGAACAATAGACCCGAAAGGGGTATCTTGGAAAAAGCTGAAGTGATCCAATGAGAAATAAATTATGAATTTAATGGTTTTATACTTAGATGAGTTTTGATATTGGGATTATTTTTGTAATGAAATTAAAGGAAATATATTCGGGATTGTTATGAACATGCATTGTACATAATTCATTTCATCCATGTGCATTATTGAGCAATTATAATTATGCATATTGTGATATATGTGTATGTTTTTTTATTTAGAGGAGCAATTAGAACGTCAACCTCCAGACGTTGACGGCTCTTCCAGGTTTTAGCTTCAGGAGCGTACTGTGAGTAACCTAGACGGTTTTTCTCAATTATTGTTTGCTTAAATGTTGTTATGAATGATAAATAAATGTGATTGATGGGGTTGGTTTCTGGACAGGAGGTTCGTTGAATGTGATAGATAAATGAAATATTGAAGTGCTCATTGAATATGAATTGGACGGAATAAGTGTTTTCTTGACTTAAGTATTGAATGTCGAACTAAGGTCCGATGACAATGTGAATGAGATGTGATAGTGAATATGATTGTGTGACATTGAACACTTTCAATTGATTGAATAAATGTGATGCATTTCATTACATGAATGCATGATCAGATAATAGGAGTTGTGATCAGAATAGCCACCGATCAGAGCTTAAAGCTCAAAGTGTGAAAAGAGCCTCGACCTCAGAAAGTGATTAAGAGCCTCAGGCTTAACGTTTAATGAGCCCTATATAGGACAGTTATCAATGAGCCCGGTATCCAATGGATACGGGACAGTTAGGTACTCGGTCACAATAACGTAATAATTGGAAAAGTGTCTCATGAGCATTTCATATGCATTTTGTTAAGTATGTTGCTAGATTGAAATGCCAAATTTGTCTATGCTTAAGTGAAAATGTGATATTGATGTAAAGTGCAGTATGTGGTTATATGTTATGTGAATTAATGTGTTGCATGAACTGAGTGAACCATCGATGATGGTTACCTTATTGAGTTCGAAAAACTCACCCAAAATTTGCAACTAATTTTTAGGATTTAGAAGAATAACCCGTTAGGCAAACGGGAGTATCCTTACTATATGCAAGGGAAAGATAGAGGCCGAGATCAGTTTGCATCTGTATTGTATTTCTTCATTTTTGTACTGAATTGTATATTCCGCAAATTTTGTATCATTTGTAATTGAATATTGCGTTATGTAATAACTTTTGGAATTGGAAATTATTTGTATTTGTAATGGGCCCCAAGCGATTAGTGAATCTCTGATGAGTTGTGTCCTGATTGTTACATGTAACTGAAAATGTTTATGAATGAAATCAGGCTCAATTTGGTTATGGATTTCTATGCGTTACGGTTGTGGTTTCAAAAAAAATTGTACTGAGTTTTGACTAACTGAGTGCTCTAGTATGTCACCCCCGAGGTGTACGAACTCAGATATCACTCATCGATGTCGGGTTCGGGTCTTGCGGGAGTGGGGTGTTACAGTTTAAGTGTCCCTACACTTTAATCTATGAGATTGATTACTTTCTTCATAAGAAATAAACAAACATGTGCTAGTCTAACTATTTCATCAATACCCCGTCTTGATAAAACTATGATTAGGAACATTTTAGGAATAATACAAAATGCAATTTGAATCTCATAATTATAATCGCATTATAATTTCTAATTATATAACAATTATTCCATGAATTTTATCTTTATGATTAATAATTAAAGATTTAACAAATACACAAAGATAAAGAATGTCTTTTATTAAATAAAAATAACATCATACAAATAAATTTACAACCAAAAAGTTGGCTGCAAGGGAATAAACCATCACCTAGAAGTCTCAATAACTATTTAAGAACATAAAACACTGAAAAAGAGCAGTTGCCATCTTACAAAGTGAGAGAGCAAGAAGGAGGAGTAGAAGAGCAATCTATAAATTCCAGATTTCAAGTTTAAGTTCAAATCAAGTTTTTTCTTTCTTTCCTTGGTATATTTCATTAAACTTGATCTGTAACTTGGATTTGCAAATTTAGAATGCTCTAATTTTCATATTTGAGTTTGTTCTTGAGTTGTTTTGTGACTTTATTGATGTTGATTTCAATTCAATTTTCTAGTATTGTGATGTTTGGGTATGCTAATACTTTGATAATAAATAGAGAGAGTGAGTCGAAAGTAATACAATTAGGTTGGCTAATGAGAGTTAATAACCTAATAAGTCTCACAAATATCAAATTGGTAATCATACATAGAGAGATCTTGTGTAAAAACCCGATTACTCAATAGATCACTTAAGAACTAGTTGAAAATGTTAAGTAAATTTTGTGAATTGAGAAGTTGCAAATTCTAGAATTTTATAATCAATTAGAGTTAATTGATTAGTTCTTGAGAAAGAGTAATAAATCCCTTAGAAGATCTAAAAGCAACACATAATTGAATTAATAACGGTTAGGGAACAAAATAACGATAAAATGAATCCTAAGCTTCATCCTTTAAGTTCTTCACATATTTGTGGTAGCTTATTTGATTATTTATTTAGTTTCATTTAATAGTTTTAAAATTCTAATATTTTATTTTCATTCAATTTATATCCCAATGCCTTAGACAAAGTTAGGTTCACTTAGTTCTAACTATTTCCTCGTCGGATTGATACATCATATACTACGCTTATGACCCATGTGCTTGCGAAATATTGAAGGTTTTATAAGATTAAAACTTGCTCAACAAAGATCCACTAAAGAACCTATAGTTGTAATAATGTTAGATAATTCCTTCACATTTTGCCTCTGAAACTCTATTTGTTACCAAACTTGGAAGTCATTTATTGATATAGTTTACACATCTAACATCAAAGATGTAAATTTTCTTATATACTCCCATAATGAGCCATCTTGCTTTAACCTGCTTATAAAGTTGAACTACTTCTCTTCAGATATGCTTTGCATGTCTAACATTAAAGATGTGAATTTTCTTGCATACTCTTATAATAAGCCGTCTTACTTTAACAACTGCAAAGTTTCCATCACAAGCTAAGAAGTATTATTGGTGAGGAACTAGTCAGTTAGCTCCTCATTCATTTTCTCCTAAATGTCAGTGGGAGGTTTACTTGTGTTAACGTCATTAGAAGTTTGTCTTTCCCTACATCTTTGCATCATTCATTATGTACATTGATGTGATTGAAACCTTCTTTGAATTAAACACCTTTTTCTAAACCATTACCTTTGTTGTTGTAAATTACTACTCTATATCCTATAAAAAATTTCGAGCTCTTCAATGATCTATTTTTATTAAAAACTTGGGCCTCATATACCTTCACTAATGTGCTTTCTGATCGAACCAATTAACACCTAGACATAACATGCTTGAACAATAATAAGGCATAGCTTATCTCCCCAAGAGCTTTCATCTATTCTTTGAGTGCTTTTTTTATTTCTTGAAACTCAATTACCAAAGCTTCAAATCATTCTATGAAAGGAATCAAGCCCTTTTCTCTTGGGATTAGAGGAATAATTATTGACGCTATTTAAGTAACTCTTAATGATTGACTTTATTTAAGTAACTATTTTCATAAGATCACTTCCACTATCCTTTTTTCAACAACAATCAAAGAACTCCTCATTAAACTTTAAAATAGTTTTTTGGAGGAATTTTTTGATACGATAAAATTAGAACAAATTTTTCATAGTCGTTATGTGACAATCAAGCTTAAATCTTAAAAATTTACTTAGCTTTATCTTGTAATCATAAACCAATAGGTCTATTTATTTTTGAACACCTTATCCCACTCATGGCTAAGTGTTTCACTCACACTCTCAACAGATAAGTGTTTAGCATATGTCAATTAAATGGTACAAATAAGAAAGATATAACAAAGCCTTAACCTATTAATTCCACGTTCTTGAAGAGTTTCTTCCAATTTGTTAGGTAACACTCCTACTTTCTTAGCCCATTACTTTCATATTCTTTCCATATGTCCCCAAATTATCACCTCCCAAAGACAAGTGTCTTGATGAGTCTTTAGTTTAGGCATCCTTAGCCATTCCCGTGTATGGTCTATCTTAGCACATCTATAATGCAATCACATTGCTCCATAACCTAAGTTAGTACTCATAGATTTACATACTTTTCAACTTTCTTATTGAAGTTAAGTAACTTTATGCAATCTTGGACTTAGAAAAACTTAGTTGCACCTTTTATCTTTGGTCTTACATACGAATCTGAGTGACAAGCATCAATAAAGGTTCGCCAACACTTGCACGATTTTGTACTTTAAACTTAAGGGTCTAATGGTGACCATGTTTTAGTTGTTTTACTTTTAAAAGTTGACTGGGATTTTGAAGATGTAAACAATAATTGGTGTTTGGTAAAAGGGACAACAAAAAACCAAAAGTCAACCTAAGTGTAGGTTAAACCTATAAAGCCACAGGGGTTCAACTAAGGTCTTGGTTAAGGTCCAAGAAAAGAGATTTTAGATACTTAAACCCTCAATCTTTGTTATTAAAAGCCTAAATCTTAAATATTTGTATGCATCTTACAACTTATATAATTTTGATGTAGACTTTTTCATAATATTTAATTTATCTCCAAAACATTTAAAGATTTACTTAAAGGACCCTTTTCATTAAATTATTTGTTTATTTTATTTGTTCTGATTTATTAATTCTAAAATTGTTTGCTCATATTTTGATTATTAATTTGAATAAATATATGTATATTGATTAAAAAAGAATTACTTTTCATACTCTTCCGAGAATTATGCTTTAATGATATGCTTTTGTTATAGGATACAATTTCAACTTATTATTCAAAAGTGTTGAATACTATCTTTTATTGAATCAAATTCAAGAAAAAGGTTGTAATAATAAGGACTTGATTGTAAGTTAAAACGTAATCATAATAAGGCTGAAACTTAATTTGCACCTTATTTTGAAACTAGATCTCTTCTTGTTGTATCCTTCGAACTATTTTCGAAATTGATCCGTCTCAACCACTGTAGTCACATAAGTGTCTAGCCTTTAATGGTATCCATAAAATAGGTTGAGAGAATTCTATAACTCTTATAGAGGGGGTTAAGTAAGAAGTGCTAGCTTCATTAGATCTTAAGCCTATTTATAATAAGTTTAGGATGTTTTAGTAATTTAATTGAAATTAAATTCTAATTTCAATTAAACTTTAATCGGAATTACAAATAATTCTAATTAAATACCAATTATGTCCAAATTAAATTCAGTATCTCTTATTCATCCTTATTTATTAAATATCTTACATTTAATCATAAAGTTTCTCAGACTTTATAATCAAGTCCAACTTGATTAAAATAACATTGTTCTCTTTAACCCATTCTTTATGTGAGACCCATTAGGTTTTTAAATATGTTGGCAATGATTATAAATTATAATTCTAATTCATAATTAGAATTAGATAAATTAAAATTTCTTTTAATTTATCTTTAATTCTACAATTAAACAATTTATAATTATAGATCAAGATGGGCGTCTAGCAATGCATCATGACCATTCAAATATTTAGGAATGTCAAAGTAGTTTTGACTAATTATTCCATGCATGATTTTTTTGTATAATTTAATCCTTTCATTATATAATATTCCGATTAACCATAAAGTATGGAAATAATGTCTACTCTGTTTTAAGCCAATCACATTAATTCTTTATTATTAGTTATTGATTCAATTAATGACAGTTGTAAACTATTTACAAAACAGCGTTCTACCTTGACTAAGTATATCTCGAATTACTTTAGAGTGATAAATCCTATCTTGATCACATAACTACCTCCATATAATTCATGCTACTTCCAATCACTAACTATTAAAGATCCATGATTAAATAGATCATGAGTAGTATCAAAACGTATCAATCCCCATATAAGATAACTTTAGTGACCTTAAGTAAAAGGATCACTTATACAATCATCACAATGAGAATTTCATAGACATACAAGTAATATTCCAAATGGATTTCTTATGTTAGGTCTATTTAGTGAATTTGTTCTCTAATAAGCACCCACGTATTTGTTTAAATATCTCTATACTTTAGCTTATGAGATCGACTATTTCCTTCATAGGAAAAAACATAACGTATGCTAGTCTTTTTATGTTTCATTAATGCCCAATCTTAATAAAATAATGACTAGGAACAATTTAGAGATAATACATAAATGCAATATAAATCTCTTAATTATAATCTCAATATAATTTCATTGGCATTGTACTATTATTCCATGGACTTTATCATATACATCTAAACATTACAAAATAAAAAATGCCTTTAAATAATTTTCACTAAACTACGACCAATTCTTTTGGCTATAGGGCATAAACCAACAAAGGATATGTGTTTTTGTCATCCATGAAAAGCCGTGTTCCCTCGCTCTCTTCGACCCTTAGAACTTAGGAAGGTCCTTTTATCATTAACTAATGTATTACTTGAGAGAAAGATGTTCATAAACTTTGGAACTCCTCTTATCTTTAACTTCTTTTTTTTCCCTTCTTTACGTCCAATTTTCTTTCTTCAAAAATTCTTCATGTATCATTTTAACAATGGTTGAACCACTTCTATCAATATTTGCATAGTTTGCTATTATGGGACGACTTATGGTGCTAACCTTTTCGTTATGATATTGCAATGTTTCTCATATTTAAGTTGTTGGCCGGTCATTATGGCTCGCGTTTGATGCTGGAATCCTGGAACCCTTAGTCATGTTTGTTCTAAAATTCCATAGTTAAACCCAACCAAGCTTAACTGAAGAGGAGCCCTTTCAACAACCCAACCTTTCTACTTGGACAAGTTCCCAACTTAGAGCAGATTTTGAACTCGAGGACAAGGAGTTGTAGTTGAGAAATATGGTTTGAATAAAGAAAATGATGATTTTTAAATGGAAGTGGGACCAACTTCCATTTAACATTATGTGGGTCCCACTTTAATAAAATTAAAAAATCCTTGTCAGCAAAAATGTCACATTAGCATTTAACTAACGGAGGCCCAACTCCTTGAGTAATTTCATCCTGTAAGAGGTTGTTTTGATCATTTTTCAACTGTTACGGTTCATTTTTAATGTTTTGCAAACATTAGGGTTCATTTTGAATGTATTGAAACGTTAAGGTCTAACTCAAATTTCAGTATAAAAGTTGGGGGTTGAATTACTCTTTTGGCCAAATATTTTTCTTTAAGTCTCATGTCTTGTATTTAGCCTAAACATATAACATATAGTACTCTCCTCCTAGTTATTTAGCTTAAACATTCGTTATCTACCCTACACTCTTTTTTTTACAATCACATGTTTTATTTATTTATTTGTCTTCTTTTTGTTTGTGTATTATATACTTGTTTTTTCTTTTATATTTATTCTTTATCTTATTCTATATTTATTGTATTACTTATTCTATTACCTTTTTATATTTTATTTATACATATTTATTTATTTCATTTCTTATTATTATTATCCTTATGTCTATTTTTGTTTTTATTTTTTATTTTTTATTTTTAATATTTATCTTTTATTATTCTTATTGGACCTCGATCTTTTAGTGGAATTTAGAAATATTAAATGAAATGTAATGGGTGTTTTTGAGTATGTCTGTGTTATGGGTGTTTTAGAGTTAAATGAAATTGATGTGAAAAGAAGTGGATTTTGGTTTTTGATGACTTGAAAATTTTGAATAAATTTGTGTGTATAAAGGTACCATGACAATTATAGTGAATAATTTGATTTGAATGAAAGTTGAAAAGCAAGAAATGAATAGTAAAAGTGTTAAATTTTAGGGAATTGCAAGTTTGACTTTTTGGGATGAATAGTAGCAGAGTTGACTTTTTGAGTTGAAAATTTCATGAATTTTTCTGGTTTGATTTAGGCAGAATTTGATAAAATAATCTTCATAAAAGTTGTAGCTTCTGTTAATAGCTTTCTATCGCAATAAAGTATAACATGTTTCGATACCGGGATTGAAAGTGATGATCTTTCGAATTTAATTTATTTTGCTTTGTTTTTGAAAATGCTCATTAGGGTAAGTTTGTGTGTACTGTGTTTTGAGGCCAATTTTGTACTGATGTGATTTGAATTGGAGCAAGTGGTCTACATGAAAGTTATAGAGAAATTGCATAGCTTTACAATGATATATAATATGTTATTTTTTATTGTGGAAATTGGAAGATATGAAATTTTGAAGTTTGGATGTGGTATAGGATAACAAATTTCAGGCAGAAGCTTTGATTGAAAAATTGACCTAGTTAGAGGTTGAAATTGCCTTTAAGTTCTTCATGAAAGTTTTAGATTATGTTTTTATATTTCCATTTATGTAAAGTATGGAATATTTGGACCATGTAATAGGAAGTTATGATTTTTAGAAGTTTCTGTTATTGTTTGGGATGATTATTAGTGGACAGAATCTTTGAGTGGATTTTTGACCCCATTAGAGACCAAATTGATTTTTCAATCCTTCATAAAAGTTGTAGGTTACATTTTGATTTTTGCATTGATATAAAGTATGACATTTTTGGTTCCGTTTCCTATCCCGAGGTAACTGCTCGGGGTCGTCGAGTAAGGATCGCACGAGGGGGAGGGTCGAAAATATTCAAATTTAAAGGATCAGCAGAGGAGAAAAATAGCGGGTTCACCGCGGCGACAAAATGCTCGCTGCGGAGGACGCCTCGCAGGAGAGGATTCGCCGCGACGAACTCTCAAAGGAAGCGCTGCGGCGAATGACTGGCTCGTTGCAGTGAACTCCCAAAGTTCTGAGACCCGACTCCCAACGTTTGCACATTCATTCTAACTAAAAGTTAAACACACTCATATACAAAATGAACTTCAATTCTTCATGTCATTACAATTTCAAGAGATTGAACCAACTTTGCTAACATAACAAAATCATAACAAAGTATAAAACAAAATACATAAGGATGCTCAATGTTGATATGCTTAATAAGCTATCCAAAATAGTCATTAACTTAGTGCAAAGATCTCTAACTATTGCGTAGTTTTTCGATGCCTTGCAAAGGTCAACTGTCGTCTTGAGTCGCACCTATGGAGGGAAAATAATGGGTTGAGCTACACAGCTCAGTGGTTAATATATTTATAGTCATCGGTAACTAGCACAATTTCAAGCATATGAATGTATATATGTACAACAATTCTAGCATTCACACTATCTTCAAGCAATTTACACATCCATCACATTTGATTCAACTCACAAAACTTTTCATAACGTATAACACTTAATATGCTTCATAATGAACAGTTCAATTATGTAATGCACATCATACGGCTCGAGGGTTCCATGAAACAGAATGAGGAAACCAAAGTTTACCCCATGAATAGAATGAGTCCATTTCAGAGCTCATATTCCACAAGCGGGCAGCCGGGAGAAGGCTCTTGTCATCGTGCACGTGACGAACAGAATGGTTCCACTCTCACCAAAAGAAAAACACATAATCATGCTCAGAATCATTTTATCAGATGATATGCTTTCATGCTTTTCATATATATCGAATGCCATGACCGAAATCGAGGCATAAAATGATCAAAATCAAAATTTACTTATATCAAATCTCATGCTTCTTTTAAGATATATGAAATCAAAATCATTAAAATCTTATAACAAATCATTCTCAAACAATTAACCACATATTCAATCAAAATGTCATGCAT
>JANZLF010000002.1:22562008-22575678 GCA_026546835.1 Erythroxylum foetidum
TGAGAAGAGAAACGCATTCCTCTATAATTAGAGGTCAAAAGAATGCTCAAATCAGTATATGCAATGTGACCCACTAGCCTGTCCCAAGTGACCAATTTATCCTTCCCATCGGGGATGGGATGTTACACAACCCGTTGGCTTTATTGACCTTCATCGCCCTTCTCATGTATGCCATCTTCACAAAGCTCTTTATGGTCTAAAACAAGCTCCACGAGCTTGGTTTCATCGCTTAAGTCAAAAACTACTTAAACTCAATTTCACTTCTACCAATTCTAATACATCCTTATTTGTTCACTCCACCACCTCCCATATCACATTTCTGTTGGAATTATGCCCATGACCCAATCGTTATGTAATAGATTGAACACTTTAGTTTTGTGTATTAGTTTTGATTAATAACATGGAAGATGATTTTACTCTCATATTATGCTTATTGTTTTATTCTAATGTGATAAGTCCTTGATTAAATTTATACACTTGTTATCATAATGGAGATTATGATAATGAGAGTCACGTCTTTAGAATTTAATCTAAAAATGTTCTTGATCATAAGATCATTAAATAAGGACTTTAATGATCTGGTTAGATCAGTATATATGTAATAGTACCTATTGGATGGATATTAGTAGATCTCATTTACTAAGTTACATATATAGATGATGCATATGGAGATATGATCATTGAACTGACAAAACTGAGAATTTTCAATGGTTAATATTACCTATAAACTGTCAAATAGAATATTCTTATAAGGATTTAAATGTATGTTTTTCCTTTGCCTTGAGATCATCGTAGTAATCAATAGATTACTTATTATGTTTTGATGTCGGACACTTAGTGTATAAAAATGCTGGTTGAATGATAATTGCATATGATTAAGTACCTATCTGATTAATAGTGAGTCAAGATGGGATCCATCGACTCTAGGTAATGAGTTTGAACTTTATGTTGTCATTGATCTTAATGATTCTTTCAAAACCTTGGCCAGGGCGATTGAATGAGTAAGGAAAAGAAGTTTTCTAAGTCATTCACCAATCATTATTGATCGACATATAACATAGTTGGTTAACTAATAAGGTTTAATAGTTAAATTGTACCTTAGGATAATCCGGAGTTGTACTGATGGAAAGTAATAATACATTATCCTTAACTAGGCTCAATTTTTATAAGGTTGTTACTTCACAATATCTGATCGTTGAGGAGTGTTGCTAGACGTCAACCTTGATTAGTAATTAATTAGAATAATTACTACCAACTTAGTGATGAATTTATGTGGTCACACACTTACGAGTGTAATGTTTCTCATTTATGATTATTTAATTTATTATGAGATAATTTATTAAATAATCTAGATGGCATATTATTATTTTTTTGCTGGCACAGAAAATATAATTAATATTGAAAATTCTGCTGACCAAAATAAATGAATAAAATAAAATGTTTTTATTTTATTTAATGTTATAAATAATAATTATTTTTTAAAATAAAAATCAAGATGGCAAAACAGAGGCGTCGAATGACCTTACATTTGGTGGTTTATGTTTTGGTTATATATTTAACCAAAAGGAAATGAGTTGGGTGTTTTTTTAAAAGCACTTACAAACGAAAAAAAGGATAGATATACTCTATCAACGTTTTTTGTTATTAATGTTGTGTGTTAAGTCACCTACGAAGAGAAGAAAAAAAACTCTTTGGTACTCTTTCATTCTGAACTTCGATAAAACCGAAAAGAAGAGAATTTTTTTACTTCTTCATTTTTAGTACGTGAAAATAAACAAAAGAGTAAAGAGCAAAGAGAAAATTTGTTTTCTTCATTTTAAAGAAAGAGTTCTTTAAAATATAACCAAAGCCATATCAAGTGTTGAAAGTAGGACATATTTTTCGGTATAGAGCACATAGAGACTTCGTATTTTTGAAATTTAGCGTCGGTTAATTTTCAAATTCTATTATTTATTATTTAACTGTTCTTATTATTAGTATGTTTGTTAAATGCAATAGATGAATACAGTATTGCAATTTTATTTCCGCTGCATATGAGATCCTTTAGTTCCTTTTAGTTTATGTTGATGATATCTTAATCACTAACTCCTCATCATCTTTTATCATAAATCTCATTATTGAACTTAACTCTGCTTTCTCTATCAAAGACCTTGATCCTCTTCATTACTTTCTTGGTATCGAAGCTACAACCACACCTCACTTCTTTTTCTCTTTACCTAAGCTAAGTATATTAAAGGCCTTCTTCTCCACACAAGACTAGCTGAGTCCAAAGTAGCAATTACACCCATTACCCCTACTCTTCCTCCATCCAAAAATCATGGTACACCTCTCTCTGATCCTTCTGAGTATAGAAACACTGTTGGTGCCCTCTAATACCTTTATTTTATTCATCCTGACATTCAATTTGTAGTTAATAAAGTGTTTCAGTTTCTCTACTATCCTATCAACATTCATTGGACTGCTATTAAAAGTATACCGTTCCATATCCTCCTTTAGTATTCACTTAACTCACATAACATCTTTCTCTATTAATGCATATTGTGATGCTGATTAGGGCAAAGTGTCTTGATAATCGTTGATCTACATATGGTTATTGTATCTTCTTGAGATCTCATCTCCTGGAATGCCAAGAAATAACCCACTATTGCTAGATCCAACATTGAAGTTGAATATCGAAGTATTGCTCTTGCTGTTGCTGAAGTTTGATGGCTTAAATCTCTTCTTGGAGAATTTGGCTTCTCTCACCTCCTACTGACCCTTTGATGTGACAATTTAGATGCCACATTTCTTGTTGCCAACCTTATCACTCATACTTGTACAAAGCATATTAAAATTGATATTCATTTCGTCAGAGATTTGGTTACCAACGAAGCATTATCAATTCAATAATTTCTTTCAAGTCATCAAATTGCTAGCATTATGACCAAGGCTTTACCTTTATTTGCTTTTCAAAAATTTCGTGACAAAATCATTGTGATTAACTACCGTGAACTTGAAGGGGGCTGATAATCTTATGCAGATAAATACTAATCTTTATAATCTTTATATAATCTCACTAGCACAGATTTGATCTTCTTTGATATATAATTATCTCATTTGTTTTTATCTTATGTATTTCAATTAATTTTCATGATCTTTTTAGAAACTACAAATGTGTATAAATACAATGTAAATTTACTCAACAGAACAGACAAGAAATGCAATACATTCATACTCCTATTATCTTCTTCTAATTCTTTCAATAGACTTCTCTTAGCATCGCCATGGAAAATCTCTGCTACTTCCTTACTTTTTTTACATCAATTTTACTCGTCAAACATGTGTTATATTGTAGAAAAAGTTTACCACCAAGTCCTTCATCTCTACCCATAATCGAACACCTCCACCTTGTTAAACAACCACTTCACCAATCACATGAGAATTACTGAAGAAGCACGGTCCCATTCTTTACCTTCAGTTGGGATATCGAAATGCGCTTGTGTTATCTTCTCCCTCAGCTGTTGAAGATAGTTTCGTGAAGAACGATATTGTTGTCGCAAATAGGACTCCCTCTCTGGTTGTAGATCATACACCTTACGAGTATACTACCTTTGTCTTTGCTCCTTACGGAGGTCTATGGAGTCTTGAAGATGCGCCTTTGAGGATTGAAGAAGGCTCTTTCAGCTAACAACCTGTCGAGTAAGAGTATTGATTGAAACCTTTTATCAAACACCTTGCGCACTGTTCATGTGCACTGTTCAAACAAGACTCCTTCCAGTGGAAAAATGTTGGAAATTCAGTCCCTCAATTTTGATCTGTTGGTTACCTTGTTACATCATATTTTTCCATTCAAAAGTAAAGACACAAGTTGATGAGTTAGTAGCTAAAGTTGTTTTACCCATTCAGAGTTTGCAAAATTGAAAATCCTCTTGAAGATGCACCTCTAGGAGCTGAAGATAACACCTTCCTTATGCAACCTGTTGGGTGAGAATGTTGGTTGAGGCAAAATATCGAACACCTTCTCCTCTGTTCACTCAAGTTTCAACTGGATGGAAACTTGAATCTTCTGATCTTCAATTTGTAACTTACGTATATGATATGTCTCCAAGAAAACAACTCAGATTGCTCACTAGAAAATGTGAATGTATGGAAGATGATTTTGTGTAAATTAAAAATGAGTGTAGCACTTCTACAACATCCGAATAATGAACTTCAGTTTTGCAAATTTTGTGTGTAAGAAATCTATTTCAGCTATTCACTCTCCAAATTTTGATTTTTTGAATGAACTAAAATGATGTGAAAAGATAACTAATAGATCAAGAAAACTGAATTGAAGCTTGAGAAAAAGATGGAATTTAGTATTCACTCACAAAACTAACTCCAAACTAGTATCAGATTTTTAAAGGAAACCAGAACAATCACTAAACTTCTTCATACTCAACTTTTGAACTTGCTGCTAGTACTCAAAACAGAATGGAAAGCATAATATGAACATGAAAAAGGATATTGATACTTGGTAGGTAAAATTTGTATTGAGGGTTTTTTTGGTTGGTTTTTCTCTCTTACAACCGAAAATGAAAAGTGAGGAGCTTTATATTAGCTCTTACATGTTCTGATACAATTTAATCTTTTAACTAAAGGATAAAGTCTTGAACTGATAAGTATAAACTAGACTAGTATAGCCATTTCCTGATTTGGCAAGACACAAAAGTAACCTCATTTGTCTTTAGCCTAACTAAAACCAACATTTGCAAAATCTGAAACTTCAACAGCATGAACAGTATCAATTCTTTAGCAACTACTTGATTCTCCAGCACCAAAAGACTAACATGCAAATCCGATTTTTAGTTGTGGGATTACAATGCTTCAGCTTCATGCATTTTGATTAGAACTAAACTTGATTCTGCTAATTAAACTTCTTGAAATTTGCTTCGGACTCTTGCTGGTTTTTTCAACTCTACGCTTCTGGTTACTTCCTGGTTACTTTTCCCTCCAAGTAACTAACCAGAATCCTCAACTTCTGCTGTGCATCCAATAAGCTTGCATCTGCATCTTTCATTTTCCATTCTCTTCTCTGCCTTGTGCTTCATTCATTTGATCATTGAATTCATTAGTTTGATCCATACATTGTTGAATTATGCTTAGGATTAGCAACTCCAATTTCCTTTTGCACTTCAACTCATTTGGTTTTCACTTCAGCTTCTTCTTCTTCCTCACTTTCACTGTCATTGCAAGCTCCTCCACTAATTTAAATACAACAGGTTGCATAAAACAACACAATTCAACAACTCCTCCTTTGTTTTGTGGAACCTACATACTTACATCCATCGAACCTCGCCACACTCCTTGTTTAATTGGCTGATTGTATGTCTTATGTTTAGCTCTTGCAGACATGGCATATTCAAAAACCATGAGTGCCTCATCTGCTTCCTCTTCAAATGCATCATCATACCTGAAATCAAATAAAGGGTTAGTTTTATTATAAATTGAGGCCAGATCCCTCTCCTTATAAGCACTGTCAAAACTGGAAGTCTCCTCCTGAAATTCTGAACTTAATTCATCATTTTCAGGGCTTGCTAAAAACTCCTCCTGATTCCCTTCATCTCCTGCTTTCTTTGTAAACGATCTAAAGGGGGGTTGAATAGATCTTTAAAGATTTTCATAAAGTTCTACAAAAAATCAGAAGTTAATTCCACACAAAAACAAATTAAACAAATTTAAATGCAGAGAATAAGGAAGAAGAGCAAACACTGTTTTTATAGATGTTCGGTGCTAAGACCTACGTCCTCTACCTAAGCTTCCACTTAGGATTTGACGAACCGTTTTATTACACACTTTTTAGTTTAGTGTGAACTCTTACAATAGTACTTGATTTCCGGCTCAAGATACCCTTACAATTGATTTGTTTTCCCAGCACAAATCATACCTCACAAGTGATATTTTACTAATCACTCAACTCACAATAACAACAAGATAGAAAATGAAAGCAATAACTCTCAGTACAAAAGGAATGGAATTCAGACCGAGCTAAGAGTAGTATGAGAGCAAATTTATGGAACTATAGTAGTATGCTTTGATTTGAACTTCGATTCGCAGTTCCCTTGATGTATCTCTATTTATTTACAGCCTCTAAAATGATTATAGCCATTGGAGACGTCCACTAGCCGTTGCCTGATTGCTAATAGACGTTGCTTAACTTTCTCCTTTCCATTTGTGAATGATTCGAACACATCTTGTTCAGCTCTACCTGATAGTCGACTAATCGAGCTGTGATAATCGACTAGTCGAGCTGTGATAGTCGACTAGTATTAGCATTTTTCACTGTAGGCTTTATCTTCGCCCTTCGATCAGTCGACTAGAGCCATGATATTAGTGTTCCTATTCAATTGATTTGTAGTCGACTTGTAATATATTAGTCGACTTGTTTCAACCCCCATATGATGATCTTTAATTTATTAGTCGACTTATGATATACTAGTCGACTCGTTGCTGACTCCAACGGATATATTTAATCAAATCTTCTCATAATCTTCATGTTTAATGTCTCTGGCATGTTGAAGATTATTTCCTTATTGATTTCACCATAATTTATCAGCTATCTTGATTTATTTCAACCCACAACACCTGAAATATTTTCTTAACCATTTCTATATATTTTATTATTATCAAAACATAAGTGGGATTTAATTTGTCAACCACTATTGGTCCAACAACTTTCAAATAAATTATGCATGCATTCATTTACATTTTTTCGGGTAAAGAGGATTTATAAATGCGATTAAAGGGTGGAAAATTTATTTGAAGACAATTAGTATTATTTCAGAATTTTTGAAAATTTAGAATTTTTTTGAAAATTTTAGGATATTAAGAAAAATAGACAAATGGTATTATGAAATTTGGCATCATTTATTGTGTGACAAATCGCCTGACATGTTGGAGACATATGGCAGCTTGCATGAAAGGCAGATGGTAGTCATGCATGGATCCATATGTCAATATGAAAATAACACACGCAAGTAAGTGTGTTAGAAGGCAAAATCACTGAAGCTTTTGTTGTTCTTCAGATTATGTAGGAGTCCATCAAAAATCACTGAACATTCATCACCGACTACCTTTTTTTATTTTACATTAGTATTAACCTTTACAAACTAAACAATTCAGTCCAGTTAGGAATTTGCTTCTCTTTGGTCTTGTTGTTACCTTCCACCGAACCCCGATCTTCACTCTCACTGTTGAAGAATTTTCAGAAAAATCAAGTAAATTGTGGTTTAGTTTTTTATGTATTGTGTAAATGATTTGATGATGTGTTAGTGTTGGAATGAATTTATACATGAGTTATGTAAGTAGAGAGGTTTCGGATGAGTAGAGTGGTTGTGAAGAATGAGTTCGTAATGAAACACTTGGTGCAGTAGTGTGAGAAAGTTGAAAATGGTGTAATACATTTTTAGTATCTAATTATAAACTTGGTTTTGAGCAGTGTTGAGAATGAGTTCAGATAATATAAAAGTGAAATAAAATGGTAAAGGTAAGTATACAAGTTACTGATGAAGGATTAAGGAGAAGAGAGGAAGAAGATGATTAAAACGTAGTAAAGTTTACCATAACCAACTGTCTTTGGTTTGTTGTGGTCAAATTAAAGGATTTCATTTTTGTGAAAGTTAGCCGCGGCAAACTTTTAAGAAAATTGCAAAGAATTTTGCTCTTTGCAAAGTTCGCCACGACAGTTTCCTGACAGCTTGAACATACTTCAATATTTTAGGCATAACTTTCTCTGTAGTTATCCAAATAGAGTTATTTTTGATTTGAAATAACCTAGAGACATAGGGATACAAATTTTATGAAGAGATTAAATTCTAATTCTGCCTCTAAGAATTTCATAATCTGATTGGAAATTGAGAAAAGAATTATGTTGAAGCTTAAGAATAGTCTAAAATCTTTTGAGTATAAATTTAAGTATACTAAACCAAATTGGATGAACTTTATATCATTGGAAACCTAAGATAAAGAGGGACAACTTTCTAGAAGGAAATATTACCTAATTACCTTACCTACCTGATGTTAATAATTAAGCAAATTGGACTCAAAAGTTGGTTGTGAAATACATCTGGATTGAGAAATTTAGTATGGTTTCTCTTGATTGATAATGTAACAAGATTAAGGATAAGAAACCTGGAATTTGTCATGAACATGCATTATACATATTCAGTATACATGAATGTGCATAATTGAATTTATAATTGTGCAAAATAGTGATATGTTCTTATATTAAATGCTATAGAGGAACGCATCGAGCGACCGATTTCAGATATTGCCGAAACTTCGAGACAATAGGCAACAAGGGAGATTTTTGTAAGTAATATTAGACGGTAATTTTTGTAAGTAATTTTAGGCGGTAAATTTTGTAAGTAATTTAGATGGTCTTATCTATAAGTAAGTCTTGCTGAATAATTATGGATAATTCAGTAAGAAATCTAGTGAGAAAATTTTGGCTAGTTCTGCTTTGACTGTTTGTTTGCTGCTTGACTTTAATCCATTGAATGATTTGCAAAGTTGTCAAAGTGATATGTTTGAATTTTTGGCATGAAAGCAATGATTGGTTAATTATGTTGAGCATGAAATGAATTTGTTTGGTTTTAAAATTGTCAAGGAGTAGTCGTGGGTAAATAGACATGCCTAGAAGGGTCTGCAACTGCTCCTATTATTGACACTTCGGTGTCTTCTATTATTAACACCTCAGTGTCTCCTGTATTGACACTTCGGTGTCTCCTGATATCAAGACATATGTCTCTCCTGCTAATACCAATCATAGTATCTCCTGTATAAGTCTCGTTACCCGCTTCTGTAAATGAATTTAATAGTCATGTGATTTTGTATTATGATTTCTATCTAACGCTAATATGAACAAAGAAATTGTGTTCTGAATATGAAGGGTTTATACTCTCTTTGAGACTCAGTTCTATTTTCTGTACAATCTGTCTGAGATTCAATATAATATGTTTGAATTGATCATTCCGATAAACTGTTAATGCATGCTTTTGATATATCATGTTAGTGTATAATTAGTTGTCAGTTTATACATAGATTAGTTATTACTCACTAAGGTATATGCTTAGCACGGTGGATTTACCCTGTGTAGGTTCTGAGAGAAGGACATAAGGACTGGGATGAGTCAACTGCAATTGTAAATGGAGTCTGAATCTTATTTTGTTAAAATTGTTTTCTTTAGTTTATTTTTGGCTTGTCTTTGATGTATATGACTTTGGATTTATTTGAAGGTTTGTAATAACCTTAATTTAGGCTGGTTTCGATTTGGAACAAGTTGTATTAAGCTCAGTATATTATGATGTATGTTTGCTCTGAATTGCTTTTACCTTGAGCTAGTGAGAATGCATGATGAATGTTTTGTATGTTTTGGTTTTGTCTCGATTCTATATGCATGTATGTTATGTTGTCTGCATGGCACCCCCGTATCCTCCCAAGGGATATTAGGACGTCACAAAACTCATCGTATACTAAACATCAAATCCTTAACTTCTTTTTTTGATGAACCTTTTATAGCGATTAGTCCGTTCTTTCAATATTACTACTGTTCTTTCCTTCTTTGTTCAATTTTTTAAAATAGCAAATTTCTATAATTCACATATCATATGCCCACTACACTTGTAATATGATATTTGCATTATACCAATTAAACAAGCCTTCAAGTTTGAGATTGAAGGTAAAAGCACTTATGATTAAATTTGTCATAATTTCATCTTCACTTTCATGACTACTTTATATTGGAAGAGGCGTTACTCATGTGCGGTGCGGGATTGGGTGTGGCTTTAAATGTTAGTTTATGTCCTTGTTCCTTTATAATCAACCAATATATAATAATATTATTTTAATTAATAAAAGCATCCTTCATTTTTATTATTTTATTATTTTATTTGATATTTTAATACTAAAGGTAAAACTATCAGAATGGCTACTACACAATTAAAATTATGATGAGATTATAATTATGAGATTCAATTTACATTTACATATTATTTGTTGAAGTTGTGTTTTAGCTATTACAACATTGTCCAAGTTGGAATTTTACAAGCTTTTTGTGATTTTCAATTTGTTAGTTGTTTACTAGCTCAATTGATCTAGTCAGTAGTAGTTGATCATTTTTAGGAAGTTGTTGATCATGGGAATTTATTCCATGTCGTGCTTTGTTTTTCGTTCCCTCTGTTACTTTTTTTTTGTATTTGAACTCATTATCTGATTAATAAAATTACTAACTTTACACAACAAATTTCATTATTCTTTGCTCTTAATATTGATCATTTTGATAATCTCTGTTTCTCTCATTCTCTTAAAACTCCAAAAAATTGGTATGAAAGCTCTCTTCTTAAGGGACTTGT
Organism: Erythroxylum foetidum; assembly: GCA_026546835.1. Lineage (NCBI taxonomy): Eukaryota > Viridiplantae > Streptophyta > Magnoliopsida > Malpighiales > Erythroxylaceae > Erythroxylum > Erythroxylum foetidum. The sequence goes on from JANZLF010000002.1 coordinate 22,572,379, forward strand.
GATTGAGAGAAACTTTTTTTGTATCTTTGCTTTCTTCTTCTATGGATTTAGAAGCTCCTTTCATTGCACTAGCACCGCCTGTCTTCAATGGTGAACATTATCATGTTTGAGCAGTAAGGTTGGAGGCTCATTTAGAGGAAAATGATCTCTAGGAAGCCATAGACAAGGACTACGAAGTTCCTCCATTGCCAACAAATCCAACCATGACACAAATCAAGAATCATAAGGAGAAGAAATCAAGAAAATCGAAGGCAACAACTACATTATGTGCTACAATCTCCCCTGAAATCTTTGTCAGAATCATGATTTTGAAGTTTGGATTTTCCTAGAGAAGGAGTAAGAAGGAGATGAGAGGATTGAAGGAATGCAAATTCTGAACCTGATCAAAGAATTTGAACTTCAAAAGGTGAAGGATTATGAGACAATGAAGAAATCTAATAGATTGCTTGGAAATGCAAACAAAGTAAGGTTATTTAGTTATAAATTTCCTATTTCAATATTGGTTCAAAAAAATTTCATAACTATTCCTAAAAGGTTTGAAGCAACCATTTCCTCCCTGGAAAACACTAAAGACCTTTAAAGGTTAGTTTTTCAGAATTGATGCATACTTTTCAGGCACAAGAGCAAAGAAGGCTCTTGAGGTATGAAGGGTCTAATGAAGGTGCATTAGCTGCAGAAGTTCAGTTCAGGAGGAAAAGGGAAGAAGAATGATATTAACAAAAAGGAAAACATAGGTTTTGATTCTCCTAATACTAGTAAGGGAACAAAAGCTAATTTCCCTCCTTGTAAACACTATGGAAGGAAGGGTCATCTACCTTTCAAATGCTGGAGAAAGCCAAACCAACAATATGAGATGACCCAATAGATGGGATATCATTATAGAATTTGCAAAAGCAACACTTAAGATAATATTGTGACATAAGTGAATTTGCATCCGAAGAATGTTGTTCAAGTTGCTAATTGGGAAGAGGAGGAACAACTCTTTGTAGCTTCTTACTTTGCAACCTATCATTTAAGTGAGAAGTGGCTCGTTAATAGTGGTTGTCCTAAGCATATGACCTTTGATTGTGATCTCTTCAAGGAGTTGGACATTTCCAAAGTGAAGATTGACAATGAAAGAGTACATTACAGTCAAGTGAAAAGGCAAAGTAGCAATTAAAAGCACTTTAGGTACAAAACTTATCAAAGATGTGTTATTTGTACCTAATATCAATGAAAATTTATTAAGTGTTGGCTAGTTGATTCAAAAAGGTTTCAAAGTTATCTTTGAAATCACCGTTTAATCAAAGATGCATAAGACAAAGATGTGTTCAAATTAAACATGAAAAGTTAGAGCTTTGCACTTGATCCATTGGAGGAGGAGCAAGTAGCATTTTCTGTAAAAAAAAATCTATAAAGAAGTCCGGCATAAAAGGTTTAGACATTTCAATCATACAACTATAGGGATCTTGTAGAGAAAATAATTAGTTCAAAGTCTTCTTTACCTTGAATCTGAAATTCTAGATTGTAAAGCCTATCAACAAGGAAAGCAATAAAGACTTCCCTTTAATTGTAGTAAGAAATCCTTCAATGGGATTAGGAAGGAAAACAATCAACTTTGATTCCTAGCCAAGTTCCAAAATTGCAACTCAAAGAAAATGAGATGTTTGATGAAATTCTTATTAGAGGTATGAGATCACTTTCTGATATCTATTAGAGATGCAATGTGGCTATACTTAAACTTGTAGATTTTTGGGAAGCTGAGAATGGATTATACATTCTAATATGAGTCATATAGCCCAGGATGAGTCTTTAGTGATTATTTATGATATATAATTTAATTCTTTCGTGAGATAATCCCTAGTTATGAGTCCTTAGTGATTAAAAGAACAAGGGATTAGTTATTGATCATTTTGATCATCTCAGTCTCTCTCATTCTCTTAAAAACACCAACATTATTCATAAATTGTTTCTAGTTGTAGTTTCATTAAGACTAGATATTAGGAATCAGTAAAACTAACATACGTTATGTTTCTTTCTTGTGAAAAAGTTAATGATCTTATAAGTAAAATATGTAGATACTTAAACAAATGTGTAGGTGTTTAATAGAGAATACGTTTGCGAAATTAACCTGAATATAAGGATCCCAATTAGAATATTAATTAAGTTTCTATGGATTTCATCATTATGATGATTGTAATATTGATCCTTAGATTTGAGATTACCAAAGTATCTCATATAAGAATTACTATACTTTAACACTACTTATGAATTATTCTATTTAGGCAACTTAGTCTATATTATTAAGAAATAGTATGAACCACCATGGAGATAATTGAATACGTCAATAAAAGATTCTTCACTCTAAAGTAATTAGAGAGAATATTACACAGTTCTTGATTAATATAATTTAAGAAATTTTTTAGTTAGATGAATTGATATTTGAAAAGAGATTTTTACATATAAATAATTAGTAAGAATGAACATGATTGGATTTAAAGAGTAGATATTATATCTATAATCTATATCTAATTACAATATTGGATGATGAAAGAATTAAATTATACACCATAATTAATCCCTTTTTCTTTTAATCATTAAGGACTCATAACTAGGGATTATCTCACAAAAGAATTAAATTATACATCATAACTAATCACTAAGAACTCATCCTAACCTGCATGACTCATCATGGAATGTTATATAACCCTTTTTGGATCTTTCTCAGCTTGCCAAAAATATGTAGGTTCAAGAATAGCCACATTGCATCTATGATAAATATCAGAAAATGATCTCATACGTCTAACAGGAATTTCATCAAACATCTCATTTTCTTTGAGATGCAATTTTGGAACTTGGTTATGAATCAAAGTTGATTGTTTTCCTTCCCAATCCCACTTGTCATTCTCTATGAAATGCACATATCTGCTTAATATAGCTTAAATGTCATTTAGATGCAGTGAATCCGCAGGAGATTAACTTCAGGTCTGTTTGTTTTTGTTTTGGTTTTTATTTTTGGCTTTTTTCGTTTTTCAAATTTAGTAAAAAGTAAAAAACTTGTTTATTTGAGTTTTTAGTTTTAGTTTCTTTTAGTTTTCAAAATTTATGAAAACCACAAAAAGTGATTTTTGTTTCATAACCTGATTTAGTATCAATTGAATATATATTATTTAATTAGTTGATATATTAATTATTAATAAATTATGAAAATTTAATAAATTTAATAATTTAAATTAATTATTAATAAAATTATGAATAATTTATTTAATTTATTTAATTTTATAATTAAATAAATATAATTAATTTTAAAATAACTTTGAA
>JANZLF010000002.1:22666166-22676392 GCA_026546835.1 Erythroxylum foetidum
AATTTAAGTGATCTTGACTTTTAAAAAATCAAATACAAAAAGATTTTGTAATTATTCTGCTACATATGTGCTCAAATCATGTTGCTTCAATTTTCTGAGAGTAGTATCAGAACCACTTTGATTCTATAATTTGATTAAAATATTTGGTTGTTATTCATCTGAAAAAAATTAAGGCTAAAACTTAATTATTTGAATGATTTGCCTAATGTTAACTATGGTATCATTAATAATTAGGGTTGTTTTGTTTAATGAAACAAAACTATGATTTCCATTTTTTATTTAACTAGAAAGCTAATGATATACATATTATTGTTATGTTTCCGAAAGTTAGAATATAACTCCTATATGTTTTTTTTTCTGCAAACTAGTTATGAACTTGGTTCAGCCTAATTCTGGCGAAGCTGCACGTTGCTGTTTGGATCCATGAGTTTGACTGCCTTCGACAAGAGTTCTTGCAAAACAACACAAGGCACGCCGGGAGTTGGAATCCGGTAGGTCCCTCCAACGCTCAAGTTAGTCTTTTTGTGAGGGTAGGATAGCTGTGAGCAGAGAGAACTAGGGTTCTGATTACGTACCCGTATCATGGCAAAGCTATACCTTATATATGAGATGGTTGCTAGGTTTGAGTCTTTACATATGGATGAGAGACTTCCACCTGCAAGTGGGCCGTGGATGCATGGAATAGGACATGGGCCTATCATAGTCAATTGGAATTAGGTGGACCAATGGGCCCATGAGTCATTTTTAGTGGGTTTGGGCCTAGCACGACCTACCCAACCATAAGTCTCCCTACTCCTCGATTCTGAGCAAGGAGGAGGGTCGAAGGAGTATATAAAGAAATCATGTGTGTCTTCATTATTTGATATTGTCGTTAATAGTATTTTCTATAATTGCATAAAAAAGAATAAGAGACTATGAAATGTTTATTTGATTTTTCCTTTAATCGAGATAATGAAAATATTAGAGAGCTAAATGTTATTTACAATATGAATAAATAGCATGCAATTATCAACATTAAATTAGATCTAAAATAATGAAAAGATGAGCTAAGGTAGTAATAAAAATAAAGAAGCATATAATTGAAGAATCATATAGGTTTATATTGTATCTCTTTCTCCTTCAGTATGATAAAGGCAATATTATTATTTGTTGATCACAAGGGAGATGCATAAATTAAGATGGGAGTAAACTTTTATATGGGAATAGCAATATGTTAAGCTAGAGACACAAGTTATGTAGTAAGTAAAATGAGTCAACTAGTGTAGATATGGAAGTTGAGTCAATGTATGTTGGCTTATATGAACTTGAAAGTGAACAGGAGTGCTCAACAATGATAAAACTTTTATATGGGAATAGCAATATGTTAAGCTAGAGACACAAGTTATGTAGTAATTAAAATGAGTCAACTAGTGTAGATATGGAAGTTGAGTCAATGTATGTTGGCTTATATGAACTTGAAAGTGAACATGAGTGCTCAAAAATGATAAAAGAACAAAACCTAGATGTCAAATTTTGATGCTAAAAGAGAATTTAAAGCTAGAATTACATTATATGTTAGGATATCGTTTGATTCAATGAAGACATTTACGAAGGCCTTGACTGCACCAAACAGTACTAAGTTAAAAGTAACCAATGTATAAATGTTAGCCAAGCACTGTCATAAGGACATCAACCTAAGGTTGATTACATGAATGAAATTTTGTGGGTGCCTTTTGTTTTGAGTGATTAAGTGAATTTTTGGGAATATATCTTCACAATTTTTTTTTAACATGCATGGTTAAGTAGAACACTAGTTAGAGGCATATTTAGTACATGATACATTAAGTTCAGAAACCTAAACAAAAGCAAATAATAAAGAAGAGAGAGCAACTAAGGGGCAACTAGATGAGCTGTTTAGTGAGAACTTACAATCAGTGTGGTTGAAATAATCAAACAATGAGTAAAAAAAAAAAGAAGAAGAAGAAGAGCAAGAAGTCGTTTTCTAATGACAATAGGTTAAGAAAAATGTTTGGGATTATACACATTAGCTTGCACGTACCCTATAAACTAATTCCCAAAAGCTCATCTGTCATCATGGCGGCCAATTTTTAAAGGACCACTCTGTTTTCTTCTCTACCTTCCCCACATTTCTTCTCCCTCTCCTCACACTACCAACTAATACCGCATTCTTTTACTCTCTTATTCTCTCTTTCTTTATCTTCCCTTCACATCTATCTTCATCTTGGTTTTTAGCTTCTTCCATCAATCAAAGCGTTTATAACTATCCCGGGAATCCATTATATATAATATACGCGTAGTCTTGGAGGCCCCGGTGTTCATTAATGGATAGAAAGTTTAACGACTTACAAATCAGTGAGCAAGAAGAGAACGAAAGTAACCCAGAAAGTGGTCCAGACTCACCACCTTCTAGCTTGGTTAACGACTTCAAGATGGCTTCTACTTTCTCCCCAAAAAGAAGGTAACTTGTCCATGATTACATGCCCGCTCAACTCACCTGTTTTCTTCAATTTCACAGCACAGTATATTTGGTTTTAAAAGCATCCATAATTCGAGCTAAAAAAAGGTTGTCTTTGAAGCTAAAAATCATTGAAAGGAATGTTCTTTATGCATAATTAGTTAACGCTATTGAACAGTAAGAGAGGTGCACATAAAAAAGTGATATCGGTGCCGATCAAAGACTTAGACGGCGCACGGATGAAGGGTGAAAATGCTCCGCCACCTTCCGATTCATGGGCTTGGAGAAAATACGGCCAAAAACCCATCAAAGGTTCTCCTTACCCCAGGTAACGGTTAACATCGAATAAAACCATGTTAAGTTATAACGATTATGGACGAAATTAACATGTAGGATTGGGTAGACATAATAAGTCCAGTTTTGCCTGAACTGCAGAGGATATTACAGGTGTAGCAGTTCAAAAGGTTGTCCAGCCAGAAAGCAAGTAGAGAGAAGTAGAGTGGACCCCACAAGGCTTGTGATCAGCTACTCTTGCGAACACAACCACCCTTGGCCTCCACCGTCCAGAAGCCACCACCATCAGGCCTCCGTCCCCAAACCCCCCACCACGACTGTCGCCAGTCCTAAACCCCAAATCTCCGAGTCCAAACCAGAAACCCCAGAACCCGAAGCCGGGAAAAGCTTCACCGATCTCGGTGACGAGTCACTTATTACGACCGACGAATTCACATGGTTCGGAGACATGGAAGCAACGTCTTGGACAATTATCTCGAGTCACATTTTTTCGGAGGAGAGGAGCTCTGCGGATACGGAGTTTTCTCCGATGAGAGAGGAGGATGAGTCGCTGTTCGCTGATCTGGGGGAGTTGCCGGAGTGCTCATCGGTGTTCAGGCACCAACGTGGAGTGGGACCGCAAGTTCAGATCTGCTGACACGTGGCATTGTCATCGCGTGGGTTATAAAATTCAAGGGTGTCTACGAAAAAAAGATCTCTATTAATAATTTGTTTTAAATTTTTTTATTTTTGCCTTGATTTCAGTGTAGTAAATAATAACAATCCAATTCTGATTTCTGAAGGCCGTCGCGATCCTGTTGTAATTAGGTATTATGCCCGTCTCAGAAAATAGATATTATTATTTCAGTTTAATTAATTTTATCCTTACTAATGGCAACTAATTAACACTAATCACTTTTAGGTAATGGCATTTGACATATCTCTCCACTTATCATTAGATAATCTAAAATTTTATGAATTGAAAGCTTTTGATTTTGGTTTTAGTCTCTCACTCCGTGTGGAATTGCCATATTATCGATGCAAAATATGTTAATGAATAATTGCTTGTGTCCCTGATTAAAAATCGTTATAGCTAGATATTAAAAAAATTGGTCAAACGCTAAATGGTTATCAAGGTAATGGCGGCCGGAAATGTGCATAATCCTGTACAAGCTGCCAATGCACACCAATTTGGAAGACACAGTAAGCTATGCGGTTAGAAATTGGCGTAGGCTGAAGAGGGGAAAAGGTGTGTTCTACAGATGACTAATTAATGAGTTGTAATTGAAATGGCATTCTTTGATTTCCTACACCGAATTATAAATTAAATGCAACTCTTTCTTAGGCAGTTTCAGATATTCTTGATTTGGATGTGATTCAAATAAAGCCTGGCATAGAAGTTTTGACTTTTCGTATGAATGTTAGCTGGACAATATGCCACGACTTGCATCCCTCCCGGTCAGGGTTTTGAAATCTGGACCAGACCGGTTGGTTCAACCAGTTTAACTAGTGATCGGCCGATTATCCGGTTTGAGTGACTCCAAAAAATCAATCTCTAATTGGATTAGTACGAACCGATTAATTGATCGGTTAAACCGGAATTGATCGAACAGGTTGGTCACTGGTTCAATAAATTTTTTTATTTTTTTTGCTTTTTTCTTTTTAAAACACATCACATTTTTTATTTATATTTATTTATATTATTTGAACCGGTCAAATGAATTTTTTAGTTATATTTATTTATATTATGTTGTACATTTTTCTATTTTTAATATTACTAATATTATATATAATTAAATATAATTATTGTGTAATTATGACGTGATATCGATTCGATCGGTGGTCAAATTGATCAAACTATTGACCAATAAAACTTCCGATTCGACGTCCAATCCAAGTTTTAAAATCTTACTCCCAATGCCTTAGTTATTGCTCCCTTAATAACTGTGCTTGAATTGCACATGCTTCTTTTTAGATTAGATAACCTAATCTAATATAATCAGCCCGTCAAGCAGGAGAGAGAGAGAGATTCTATCCATACTATAGGAGTGGTTAAAGATGGGTACAGATGGGGACCAAGTGGATATATTTTAAGTTACGAAATGTCAGGTTTAATTAATCAATGCAAAGACTCAAACTTTTCACTTCACTAATGGTAACTTTGCCTGATGACTTGAGTTGCCATTTTTCCAAATTAATAATTCACTAATGGTAACTTTGGCTGATGACTTGAGTTGTCTTTTTTTTTTTTAATTCTAGAAAACTCCATAAGGTCAAGCAATCACACTTCTTTAAGGGTTTAACTGACGCACCACTCTATAGTCGAGTTAAGCGGGCGCACCTCATTATTGATGGCCTAACTAGTTCTCTATCTACAGGTAAAATTTCGGTTACCTTAGACTCTTACAAGAGAGACTAACATAAAATCGAACCTAAGACTTAACCAAAATCAAGCTCTCCTCTCAACCATCGAGCCAACTCTAATTATCTATTGCTTCTCTGCTTTATGAAATGTAATTCAATTTCTATTTTCTCAATAATTTCATTTGCTTAATATATAAAATATTCTGATGTAAACAACTTTTATACGAGATTATAGTAAAAAAATAATGATTGATTGATTCGTATGTCTGCTGAAAATGGCAAAAGGCCTACCATACAAAATTTGTCTGATTGACCAACCAAAATCTAACACGTGCGGAGCACAACGTCACGTGCAAGGTGACCTTCAGATATGCAGTCGTTATTCATCGTCTGGACGAGCTCTTATCCATTACCATGACAGTATGCCATGGCCCATGGATGATGTACGACAAAATAGCGACAATTAATATTTTAAAAATTCAACCGAAAATTAAATAATTGAAAATTAAAAATTTAATTAATATTAAATTATTACAAAATTGATTAAAGATAAAATATAATTAAAAATTTTAAAATATAATTCAATAAAAATATTTTTAATTTAAACATTAATTAAAAATAAGACTATTAAATAAAAATTAATTAATTAATTTTATTTATAAAAATTAATTAATTTATAAAAATTGGTAAATTACTGAATAACATTAAAAAGTAAAAAAATTGAAAAAAATAATAATTAATCTATTTTACGACGATTCATTAAACTATTAAGAAAAAAACATAATTTCATGTACTTAACGGCTATATCTGGGGGCATGAAGATGCAGAAATCTGTCCGTTTCTCGATTAGTGATCCGTTTGCCGCTTTTTGCAATGTCATGTATAATTAAGTAAGCTCATATTCCAACGTTTTCTTTACAGTTTTCAAATATATGTTTAATTAGTCAGGTTTATGTTCGTTGATTCATTTATTTATGTATAACTAACTAATTTAAGATATATAATACTCAAATTGATCACTTATAGTAATTTTCTGATGACATATAAGATAAGATAAATTGTATAAACAAATATTTATTTTAGCAAATACTTTATGACAATTTAATCAATATTAATTATAAAACAATTATTAAAATAATGAAAAAGTAAGAAAACAGAGAAAATCAATGTATAGTGATTCTGGGAAATAATTATTGATTACGTTAATTCCTTGAATTCTGTTTGATAATCTACTCTTTTATTTCCTGATAAGTGAATAGAAACTCTTCGTATAACATCTTTTTTACAAATTTAAACTGACTAATTAGTGAGATGATAAAAAACCGAACTTTTTCAAAGAAAACATAAAGACAAAACCTTTGTTAAAGATGGAGTTAACAGTGGACTATTTTTATACAAAATTAGATGTTTAAACAATTGATTGATATTTTTAGTATTTCTAATTAATATTGTAAAATTAAGTAAAGGTGAAGATTTAAAATGTAATTTACTTTAAGATAATAACTAAATTGATCACTTATTTCATTTTTGGATAGCGTACAAGAGGAGGGCGGCAAATTGTATGTTTTTATATTTTGACTTATTTAAAAATTTTAATGAATAATTTATAAATATTTAATTAATACTAATTATAAAACAATCACAATAATAATTAAAGAGAATACGGAAAGAGATACAAAATTAATTTATAGTAATTCGTCCAAATAATCATTGACTTATGTCAAATCCTTAAACTCTATTTTGGAAATTTACAATCTTCTTTCGATAATTGAATAACAACCCTTTTATGCTACATTTTTTTAATCATGAGTGAAAAGAAATCATTTACAATTCTTGTTCAATATCAAGAGGAATCCTCATAATGTGTTCATCAATAATTTCTCAACTGCAACAATTGCACAGTCATATACAAATCGAGACATGTCTTTCTTGCTAATACTAATGAACTAGGTTTAATATATGTTATGGAATGATACATGCACTCTTTAAAATCTCAAGGCTTTTAGCAAATCTCTAATTTATTGAATCTTCTTCCCACAGCTCAATCATGGTCTATTTATACTCAAGATCAACTCAAATAGTTGTTAGACACATAAACCAGATATTACAATTTTTAGTTTCTAGTCAATTAGCTAATTACCTGCCTTCAATTATGCAAATATTTTTAGCTGGGGTATCGATTAGTTGGACCTGTAACTAGACAAAAATTCTCCTTTTGATAGCTTTCTAAACTCACCATCGGCTAGTTGGTCAAAACCTTTTGACTAGCCGAATGAAGAATGCATTTTGTAAATAAATAGTGTAATAAATGTGCATTGTCCAATCAATGAACAAATCTAACTTATATGTAATGCCAAATAACATCTATTCATATACAAAGTAACCTAACTTAATTTTTTTAAATCTCGAAGTTTTTTCAAAGATTAAAAACTCTTTTCTTTGACAAAAATTCATTCAGTATTTTTTTTTAAGTTTCTTAAATATATTTTTTAATATTAAGATGTTTTCTTTAAAGTCTAAGATAAATTTTCTCTTGATTATGAAAGGATTGATACATTATGTCCTACATGTAAATGGTTATATAATGATTAAACATATAATTCATTAAAATGCTATTGTTTCGAGAAATATTATAACAATTTGTTACATGTTTAGGTGATTGATTCCTCTTTGTTTTTGGTTCTTCACTTGAATTTTCTTGGATCTCTCTTAAATTTTTTATACCATCTACGTTTCTTATTTTCTTCACGTTTGATTACTTAATTGATTCAACTTCTTCTAGTTTCATAAATGGAAATAAATATTTCACTTTAGTATTGGAAATCAATGATATAATGTTATCTTTAGGAACTCTTTTGATATTGTTACTACAGTTCATAGGTAGTTCCTAATTAGGGCCAAAGGAATAATCATACAATGTTTGTAATCTCTTTACTACATTTCTCAAATTGTAGCTCATATGCTCCTTCTAAAATGTGTAATTTTTGTTTTATAGTTGTATAAATGTCTCCACCTAATTCAAAGCACTATTAGTGCAAAATCCAAACTAATTTTCTTGGTCTATAGTCTCAAAGAAATGCATCATCTTACTTGGTTTATGCAATGACAATGAAGTTCCCTTTTCTTCCCTTTAAAATTCAATTCATTAACTACTATTATATCATCCTTATACTTCCAAAATCATCTATTTTGCAAATTCTAGGAAAACACTCATTACCTAAAAATTTTACACATGCATCAGTTCAACCTTCATAGAAATTTTGAAGTAAAAAAAACAATTATGCTAGTGTAGGAGACTTGCCATAATCTTTAGAGGAGAGGAGAAGCAAGGAATATAAGGGTCATGATTTTTGGATTGGAATAGACGGATATAATCAAGTGGGTTCATACTGTCAGTTGAATGTCTAGTGATAATATAAGATGTATATAAAATAATAAAAATATTAGTATATATAATTTTGACATTACCTATATGGAACTCTATTTGTCATTTTGTTATGTAAACATTTTTTTTATAACATTAGTGTAAGCTTAAATTTTTTTGAAAACATTTAGTTTAAAAAAATTACCAATTTTTTTAAAGTTAAAGATGAATGTATTAGTATCATGAGAGATATAAAAAATGATTGTTGAAGAATACCAACTAAATAGTATTCTACAACTAACCCATGTTCTAATGTTCAACTAACTTAGTTTACATTGGTTCTAATTTCTAATTGATCCTTGCATTTGTTACCTTTACACCTTTTAGTAAAGTTAAGAACCTAGAGGGACCTAACTGAGTTTAACTTTCCTGTGCTTTTATAATTGATTAGCCATCTGACCTTCATTCCTTATGAGATTTTCTACTCCAGTACCTTGATTGCTATGTTCATTATGTTTTGCAAGATTTGTTCTTGTGCCTTAGTCTCATTTTAAAAAATTTTGGTATTCCTTTCTTTCCATAAGAAGTAAATTAGTGTTGCAAAACTCATATTCACCACTTTGTAGTCAACCTTATTGCTTATTCAAATATTGGTAACTTTTCACTGTTTCCTTCCAGTTAGAAGGACTCCATTGGATATTTAGTAGCTCTCTGATTTTAGACCAAATAAACTTAAAGTAGGAGCATTTAGAAGTGAGATGATCCATAGTCTCTACTTGCATCTGGCACAAGTCACAGGTTCTTGAGGGAATCTCAAATTTAATCTTGTCATTAATACCTAACCTTCTAGCTATTCCCAACCACAGTATAAATGAATGGCTTGGACTAATATCTTGATCCCATACCAATTTATACCATTGTACTCTGTGGTTTGCCTCCTACTGAAACAATTTCTTGAACTCTAATGTAGAAAATTCCATTGACTTATCAGTTGTCTACTACACAATATTTACCTTTACTGAGTTAGGTTGATATGGAGGTAAGTTATTCATGATCATTACGGCTCCTCTTTTTCAGTGAAAAAGCCATCTCAACTGATTTGACTCTATGAGTTCTTTCACCTTAGTATTTGATGGAATTACTACCTTCAGGTGATTTGATTCCTTTAGTCTATATAGTGGACCATAGGTGAGTTAGATATTATTATGGAGAAAAGATCTATTTCCATCCCCTATTGTGTGAGTTATTAATCCCTCCACCCATTGTCTAGTAGTTAGGATTTGCTTTGACATCTATGACATATTCTAATTAGGTTGTATGCTCCACATATTGCTTCATTTTAAGTTAACTATTTGAATCCATTCGACCCATAAGTCTTCTTTTCTTTTGCAAATATACCACAATCTATTGGCCATTAGGATTTTGTTTATAATTTTGGTAGAGGCAATCCCTTACCTTCCTATTTCCTTGGGATTCTAGACCCTGGATCAGTTCACCTTAGGAATCCTGTGCTGGTTGTTGGATCGCCTCCATAAGAATTCCTTTAACTTCCTATCAATTTCTTTTAGAATGCCTTGTGGGAGGGTTAGGTGACTGAGTCGGTAGGTTGCTAGATTACTTAGGATAGAGATCAGTAATTGTAGCCTTGTTAGAGTAGTGCCCGATTGCCTTTAGCGCATTTTGTACAAAGTAGTGTACATTCTTTATGAATAAATAAAGAAAGGCACATTTCATTAATTTGTTATTCATAATTTATGAATGGATATTGAT
>JANZLF010000002.1:22698553-22709481 GCA_026546835.1 Erythroxylum foetidum
TCCCTTCATTTAATACTCAAAACCTACCCAATAAAATCCTCAATTTATTCCAACCAAATTAAAAATATCACATTAAACCTCAAAATAATTTAAACATGCTTAATGTGAATCGGGGCCCAACATAATTTCTATTTCATTGAATGCTTTCGAGGCTTGAACCTTGGTTGACCATAAAATTTACACTTCTATAAATCCACATCATCTGCCCAATACAACATACATCCCAGTTTGCAACAATCAATCTTCTCAACAGGAAAACCAAGACCCCTAATAAATTTCTTCATATTGTAAAAATTATCAACCATTGTATGATCAAGAGGCAATGATTCATTATACCACTCAAGAATTTTATCAAAACTATGATCCAAAATATGTTCTTCAGACTTTATATTCAATATTTGAGCAATTGAAGACAATTGGGTCATTATCTCACAATTTGGCCATAATTCTTGGTTAGCTGAGTGTAGTAAGTCAAAAAAATATTTTGCAAGTGGGTTAGGTTCTTCTTCAAGATTTGCCATATTTTTCTCAAAGGTATTACCAGCTACATCATAAACCATTTTCATATACGGATTATCAATTCCATCATTATAATTTGTTCTAAATCCAATCCCCCCTTTAAACTCATTTAAGTTGACAGACGATTGTGCTTGATTACCCTTTGAGGTGCTACAAATCAACAGTTCCCCATGTTGTGTCCACTCAAAATAATTGGGGACAAACCCTTTTCTCAACAAATGCCCATTAACTTCATCAATAGGAAGTAAACATTTTTGTTTACACTTTCTACATAAACATCTGATCTTTCCATATACGCAGGTTGAGAGCATGCATAATGAACAAAAGATTCAAGTCCCTCAACAAATTCAGGATTAGTGTTAATCATCTATACATCTAAGATCTATCAACATAACTCATTTCTATAAAACTGTTAATTTAAAACAGTGATTCCATAGTTATTATCATTCATGTTTGCCAAATATTACAAAAAAACTAAGATAATACTTGTGAATCAAGACAACAAGTCCTCGCTATGACTCTTAGGCTCTTTTTATTTTTCGTCGATAAGCTTCACAGGAGCTCCATCACGGGTTATAGGTTAAGGTTTATGGGTTAAAATCTAAAATATTTGTAAACTTAATATTGAACATATATGCTTTTAATCATATATGTTAGAAGATAATTAATGTTAAAAGTATTTTATTAAATGTGTACTAGTTCCAAATATAATAAGTATGCTAAAAAATATAAATACTTATTTTAATAAATTGTTTTAACATATACAACTTTAAAAAGATGCGTGTAAAAATTTGAACATAAAAAGTAAAAAGAAGTTAATCATTTCAGAGATCATCAATGAAATAACTTAGATGTCATATGGTAATTGGAACTACAATATAAGTCAAACTCATCCTATATTAATTCAATGATAAACCGAAGTTCATACCATAATCAAGCTTTATGCAGGCCATTTAAATTAAAAATGCAAGAAGTTTAGATGGGAAGTTCAAACTGCAAACAAATAACCAAATTAAACTAAGTTCACTAAAATGTAGTATAAAACAAAATCACTTACCTCAACTGACACATAAAAGGATCTTTTTGAAGTACTTAAAGGAAGATGATGATGACGGACCTAGAATGAAAAATATAGAAACTAATACAAATGTCATTAAAATGTGTGAAAAATCATTATTGACATTATCAAAAATATAAGGAAATGAATGTCATTTGAATACTTGCAAAAGATTCTCTTCAATCTCCTTCAAAATATAAATACTGCCAACAAATAAGTTCCTACAACCAAGAACAAAATCGTTCACAGTTTAGAAAGAGGGATACATTAAAACAATTGGCATGAAATATTATAATCAATCCAAGTCATGAGCTATACTAAATAATTCATTAATCATTGTTATCCTCAATAATTTGCATAATTATAAGTCTTCTCATATGAACTAGCTTAGAAATTTGGTTAAGAGTATACAGAAGATGAACACAAACGTTACTTAGACTAAGAAAAGAGAATAAAACATCAAATGCCAAAGTTAGTTGGTAAGATGTATGTTCTCTGAAAGTTGACAGGGATCTAAGAACTAAATCTGTCAAAAGAACTTCTCTTTTAGTCTCATATGTGACGTCGTGTTCCCACTTAATATGTCAAATTATTGATCACATTTTACAACCAACCTAAAATTTGAGTGTGTTAGGGGGAACTATAAAAAGTTGTGCATGAATTTTAACATTGATATAAGTCGGTTAAAAAGCTAAAAAGCGTTAGGATTTAAAACTTAATTATCTTTAAGTAAAGGATAAGTACAAAGTGCCAAGAAAGTTGAAACAATGATAAGATTTTTTTAAATCTAGGTAGTGTTTGTGATTGTGTAGGAAATAAAGGCTTTATACGTTAAATGATTGAAATTTGGAGAAGGTAACATTACCTTTGGGTAAGTCTTTAGCTGGAAATAATTTGAAATTATCATAGCTTTCAACAACAAATGACATTGATTATGTAAAAGATATTTTAGAATTGAAATCCAATTTGTCCTTTACAGTTTAAGTAATCAGGATGTTGACAAAGAAAATAGAACAATTTTATGTGTTTTGGTACAAGTCATTGGGTAGGTTCTCTTTCTTTAGCAAGACAAATTTTTTATGGACTCGAGGGCTAGATTGCACCAGATGCAATCATGAGAAGGTATTCAAAAGTTGTATAGGCCTAGCTTAAGGCTGATTGGCCCTTAGAATTCCATAAGCCTTATTTGGAGTATATTGACCATGAGAATCCTTATTCTTATAGTTATAGAATTCCTCGAGAATAAGATCTTCATTAAAGATCTCTATTTTTATTTAAAAATGGTGATGTCATATTTTACGAGGAGCCTATTGAAAATTCAAAAGAGTTTTCCCTATAAATTGGACATCCCCCTTTTGAAAGAAGGGTCATTCCTGTAATAAAGATACACTCTATATCTACCAGTAACCACAGCTCAATTTGGTTCTCCAAACTATATGTCTATTCTCAATTAAGTCCACATTTAAGTCATAAAATCTATAATAATCCAATTCATAATTCAAGTATACCAATTTCCAAACCATACACCCTCATTTATAGTCAATACATCAAGATATTCTTAATTCTAATCAACAATAACTCAATTTAAGCAATTTCATTCATTTATATAAGAACATAACCCTTTCTAAATTTTTAGGTAACTTGATAATAAGATTATTTAGGCCTTAGTTATTAGGATTTCTAGAAGTTAACTAGATTATTTAAGGAATTCCTAGGCACGAGAATTAGTGAAGAAGTCCAAGATTTAGGAGTCAAGATAGTTAAAAAATATGATTAACTTGTGCTTTCAGAAAACAATGGTGTATTGGTAGGCAATTAGTCAAGAAGTGGCTTTGATTAGGAGATAGTTAGATGCTAAGTGGTTATAGGGGAACTATTATAGGTGGTTAAATCTAAGAGGGTTATATAATACACAAGCATCACAAAATAAGAGGACGTATGCATAACTAAATGCACTACCTAGACAAAAAAAATCATTATTTTGTCTTTCTTGGCACTATATACTCATCTTTTACTTAAATAAAATTATCTTTTTAATTTAGGTTTTAAACCCTAACACTCTTTAGCATTAGGCAATCTGATAACTTAGAATTCTATTCTTTAAGTGTTTTAAAGCCCACTTATATCACTGTTAGAAATCATACACATTTTTGAGAGAATTTCTCCTTAGAATCCTTCAATTCTACGTTCGTTGTAAAAAGTGATTGACAACTGGTTTCAATATAGTATAGCTTCTCCATGTATGACACGCATGTAACAAATTGTTATGTGTCCCATATGATGTCATATTGCATGGCAACTTAACCTTAAGGCTATTTTATGTCAAAGTTGTTTATAAGTGATATTCTATGGCTGCATACATATCAAACTTAAAATTCATCCAAAAATCACCATAATTTGTTTTGTTTCATGCTTATAAAAAGTGAAAAGTGAAAATTTTAGTAATAAACTTACCATTTCTATCAGTTTAACAATCAAGACATGCTATTATGTAATGAATAGTTATACTCTAAACATTATTAACTCAATATATCATTTTCAGTTTTTTTTGCTCAGTTAACATCTTATATAGCACTTTGTTGTTACAAGGAACTCTCAACCAAAGGTCCCTTAGCTTAGATATGTATTTGTATATGTGTATGTTCTTAAATATGTAAATTGTTATTTACTTTCCATTTATAGTGTTATAATGACTCAACATGAAAGCTTGAAGTTATATTATGATGGATACCTTAAGAAAGATCCTAAGTTGGGTTATAAGGTTAGGTCGTCAAGTTATTATGATAAATTTGATCTTGATTTTATTAATTATATCCAAATTTGTTAGATAAGGAAGGAATTAGATACTTACAGGTTAATAAGGCCTATTTTAGAGTTCCTATTAGATTCAATAAATCTTTAAGGCTTATTAAATTTAAAGAAAGTAGCATTAGGTTTTAAAATATTTTAAAATACTTGGGATAATTATGTTGTATCTTACACATAAGATTATTGTTTCAATTATGGCTCTATAAGTTTCGACTATAATAGGTAATGTTGAGGATTTGGGCTTAGATGAGGATGTTGTGCATAATAATAAAGTTAATGTAAATATTGTTAAAGAAGAGAGTAGTAGTAATATGGATTTGGGAACTTATGAGGATGAAGTTAAAGGTGATAATAAAGTTAAAGGTGATATTGAAGATAAAGGTAATAATGAAGCTGAAGGTAAAGATGATAACAAAGTTGAAGGAGTACAATATACATAAGATGTTTCAATTCTAGAATGTCACCATCCAATGGAGATTTACTTTAGTAAGTATAAAAATTGCATTAATAGTGATGAGTATCCTAGTGGAGAAAAAGTGATTCTAAGTATATTAGATTTGGATGCATTGAAGGGTGCAAGTGAGTATGATTCAAAATCAAGGCATATATGTCTGAGTATACATATTTCACAAAAAAACAAGCCTAAAATGGTATTAGTAAAGTTCTTGGTTGGAAATTTCTAGGATAGAATTCTAAAGAAGCTTAGCATTATCACTACGAAGATGGTTGAAGAATGCGGAGACAAGTTTAACATATTTGTTATTCTACTATATGTAGGGTTACTAAGAGGAGGTTATGGAAGGAGAGAGCATTAGGCTATGCTTATGAACCCAGAAGTTAAAGCATAGTAATCTAGAATCAACAATGGAATTTCAATTATCAAAGAATCAAGTAACCTTATAATTCTAGTTTAAGAGTTTATTCATTTTTTTGTAGCAATGAAAGAAAGATGCGTGAAGACTAAATTTTAAGGGCAATTATATCTTACAAAATACAATGCTACTCATTTGACCTAAATTATATTAAAGAAACCTAGATTCAAAGTAACATGTTAGGTACTGAGGAATGTCATCCAAATCAACAAAGCATTAATATGAGTTGTATTCATATTAGACTCATATGCAAGTTCATTAACAGGTTGGTTCATAGGTTGTCAATTCTGCAAAAAATATTTAAAGGAAATATGGACAAGTCAATCTAAAATCTTTTAAATTGTCATTTGAACCAAGAGATATTAGGTTTAAGGGTAAGTCTAACATCACTTCAAGATAATTATAAGCTACTGTAAGTGAAGAAGAGCGACAATTAGGACTAGTAACCACTAAGTTGACAAACTAAACAATTGATATGGTGTATCATTGTAACACCCTACTACCATAGATTATATACCGAAACACCCTGTGGACATTCTTGTACATGCCTATAATAATAGCATGTTAGAGCAAACATGTATCCAACTTAATCATGGCATTACTATAGAAGTCACCCAATTTTAGAACCAAAATGCATTTCTCATTTCATTTCATAAAAACCAAACTTACATTATAGCTTTCCAAACCATCCGAATATATATATAGCATTCAAACTAAGTACATTACATGGGGAATTTTACAAAAACAACTTCAATCTAATCCTTCAGTCACAACTGACCAACCTTTGAGCCATTTCCATAAGTATAAGAATTAATATTCTTGTAGAGTGTCCCTTTCTTTAGTGTCCTCTCTCAGACCTGAAAAGTCAACGTTGCAATTTTGATGAGTTTTATTAACTCAGTGTTGTAACCATCCTCAAAGGTTCACCCAATTCGTACCACATAGCAAATCATATAAGTAGATAATTTCACATCTTTCATATTGCAAATTGCACCACATAACATTTATTCCACATACCTAATCTTATTCAATTACATATCCACATTACAATTCAATTAGTCAATCACTTAATCACACATATTAAACGTATACATAATGCATATGTGACCCGCTTTCAATTATTTCATTGTTGTAACAGAGTGCCTAAACTGTCCCGTATTTATTGCAGATACCGAGCTCATTGATACTATCTCTTACCTATTGCAGGTACAGGGCTCATTGTACATATCAAGCCTTTGTCTCTATACCACATTCCAGAGCCTTAAGCTTATATTCGGTGGCTACTCATGTCACAATTATCATTATCTGGTCATGCATTCATGTATGAAATGCATCACATTCATAATCAATCAGCATCACATTCATAATCAATCATTCATTGTTTCAAACTTTACTATTTGCAATCCCATTCAAACACATTTACAGTCCCATTTCCATTGCTCATCGGACCTTCGTCCGGCATTCAACAAAGATGATGAGAAATATTTATTTCATCAAATTCACATTCAAGGAATACTTCAATATCACAGTCATAAATCAAAATCTTCAGACCTTCATATCCAGAATCAGTACAAACAATCCACATTCAGAACATAATTTCACCAAATTTCACATTCAAGGAACACTTCAATATCACAGTCATAAATCAGAATTTTCAGACCTTCATGTCTAGAATTGGTACAAACAATCCACATTCAGAACATAATTTCACCAAATTTCACATTCAAGGAACACTTCAATTTCACATTCATAAATCAAAATCTTCGAACCTTCATGTTGGGAATCATTACAAACAATCCACATTCAGAACATAAAGTGAAACCATCTAGATTACTCACAGATTGCTCAAGAAAGCTTTTGTTTAGAAGTCCCAGCAATGCCTGGATGATGACGTTCTAAATGTTCCTCTATATCATACAATACATACTTATCACAATTTTTCACAATTGTATAGATATTCATTTATGCACATTTATGTAATGAAATATGTACAATGGATATTCAATGAAAATTCTGAGTATTTTTCTGTTATTCCAATTACATCATCAATCATATATCAAAACTCACCTAAATATAATTTGTACTTAGGTTTAGACCTTACTAAAACCATTAAAGTCAAAATTCATAACTCATTTGGTCAATTCAGATATTTCCTAAAACATACTTTTGGGTCAATTTTTTATGTTCTTTCTGACCAAGAATGAAGTAATTTGGCAACACTTTCATCTAGAAAATTGTTTCCCTATGTCTTAAGTTTCTAATGACACTAAGATCATACAATTTGGTTCAATATTCTGAAAGATATACTCAAAATACTTTGAATTGAGTATGTTCAAAATTTTGGCTAGTGCATAATCAGGTACTCAAAGTTGTACAATTCATAACTATCAATTCCAATATCCAAAAATTACAAACTTTATACAAATTGAAATATAAGAGAATAAACTACAATTTTTGTGAAGACAACTTTGTCTAATTCAGCCTACATCAATACAATTTATTCGATAACAACAAGATATGATTTTTGTCACGAGTAGTGCTACAGCCTAAGACAAAACTGAACTTCAACCTAAATTTCAAGATCCTTAAGGACAAAATTCAAATTCAATTTCTTATTAAAAATTCTTGTGACAAGATGAAGGCATGTTGAGAGGGTGAGAGATGAGTGTCATGGATGAAAACCAATGAAAAAGAGGAAAAATGTGAGAACATTTAGCCAAAGAAGTCAAATGAAAGACCAATTAAAAGATGGTCTTTCCAAAAGTTACGTGAGTTTAATGCTTGGCTTGGCAAGTGACAATTGTCACTTACCACTTGTCTGATTTCTAAGGCTTTAAACTAGCTTTTCTTATTTAACTAATCCAATCAATTCCAATTCTTACTCCAATTGTCTCCCAATTTTTGATGACAATTATCAGTAAATGACAAGGTCATTTATCAAAATGTCCATTGCCATTTGATAGTAATTTCTACTACCATTTATTAATTGTCTTGCCATTTGGCATTTTTTCTAGTCCAAAAATACCCAAACTTTTAGAAATTTCCTAAATTTCACTAAAAAAATTCTAAATCTGTAACTATACTCTCCACATCAATTTTCAATACAAATAAACCACAATTATCAATAAAATCACATTTATAAAATCAATTATACCAGAAAAATGTCAATGAATGTATGTACAATTATTTTCATGTGCAAAAGTTCAATATTCAAGTGTATGTGTATGTCAAATTATACATGAACATAAAATGCATGTTTTAACTTCTCACTAAACTCATATATACACTACTCGGGATACTACAACCATTTTATTTCAACCTGTGACAAATGATTTGGTGTATTTTGTAACCAAATCATATATTTTCTATTTAAACAAAATGAACATTATTACTTTGCTTAAAGGTTGTATATATATGATAAATTAACGAGAATTATCTATGTATGATAGATCTTATATGCAAGGATAAATGATGTTTCTACCAAGTTCTAAGTGTAAAATCCAAAAGAAAATATGTTTGAATATAACTAACCAAGACACTAACTAAATAAAGTGAATAGGAAAGGGTATACAGATATCTTACCCTAATCTTCCATCTTGGAATTATGTGAATGTAGAAATAGGTCAACTTTCCAAGAAACTAGAAGTCTGGTGCTCCTACTAGAAACCTCTGACTTTGCTGGAAATTATTTCTATTTAGAATAAGCAAAATTTGAAGGATAAGCACAACAACAAAAGCATAGCATTCTTACTGCAATAAATCCCAGATCTTATCCATTTACATATATATAGAGAGAGAGCACTTATAAGTGATTGATTTCTGAGTTATGTCTTGTGGGAAGATGAATTGTTGCAATCAAGTTGGAAGATCAAAGAATGAAGGAGATAGGAAAATATTAACTAAGAAATATCAAAGGGTTATGATGTTAATCAACTAAACAAGAACAAGGTGGTCAGGTTGAAGAAATTTGAAGAGCAAAATAACACTAATATGTCTTAATTACAGAAATGAACAATCCCTCAAAATACATTAAAAAGATAGAGAGAAGATGAAAATACCTTGACGAAAATCATCGAAGAAGACGACGCCAATGGCCTAAGATGCAGTAGCTCCACAAAGAACACATAGACGATGGAGAACAGAGTAGATCTAGAGGAGGAAGAACGAGGAAACAATGCGTAGGTTTGGGGGGACTCGGGTAAACTTTTTAAGGAAATCAAAACGACATCGTTTGGTTTTAAACCAAACAACATCATTTTGGTATACTTACAAACGTTCTGCCTTTAGCAAATCAAACAACGTCGGTTTTTTGCTGAAGGCTTGAACTTTTAAGTATATGAAAATGACATCATCTGGTTTAAAACCAAACGATGTCATTTTGATGCTGAAGGTAGAACATTTTTAAGCATACCAAAACGACGTTATTTGGTTACAACCAAACGATGTCATTTTGTTGCTGAAGGTATCAAACGACAATGTCTTCTTATAATAAAAAACATTCAAGCCTTTATTAGAGACAGACAACGGTCGATTACTAACGAAAATTTTTGTTGGCAAACTACAACTTATCATTCCCGCCTTTTCCATTTTCTAGACAACTTTTTCAATGGATATACTATTTTTGTCGGTAATTGGTTACGGATTCTTTACTATCAATAATTTTTGGTCGCTAATTCAAACTTTTCTTGTAGTGCTTGTAGGTCTACTAGTAAATTTAAAAGCCATAGGGTGTAAATGGATCTTTAAAAAGAAAAAAGGGTCAAATGGAAAGGTAGAGACTTTTAAAACTAGATGGGTAGCTAAAGGCTATACTTAAAAAGAGGGCATAGGCTATGAGAAGACTTTTTCTCCAGTTGTCATGCTTAAGTCCATCAGAATTCTTTTAGCCATAACAGCCTATTTCGATTATGAAATATGAAAAATGGATGTCAAGATTGCATTTCTTAATAGAGATCTCGAGGAGACCATTTATATGGCCCAACTAGAAGGATTCATTGAGCCATGTAATGAGCATAAGGTATGCAAATTATAGAGGTCCATTTATGGATTTAAGCGAGCATCTAGGTCTTAGAACATTGGGTTTGATAAGTCTATCAAAACCTATGAGTTCATACAAAACGTAGATGAGCCTTGTGTCTATAAAAGGATACAAGAAGGCAAGGTTATTTTTCTAATTTTATATGTCGATAACATTCTACTCATTAGGAATGATGTAGGAATGTTATCTACAGTCAAAGGATGGCTGAATGAACAGTTCTCAATGAAGGATTTAGGAGAGGCTAACTATGTTCTAGGGATCAAGCTTATAAGAGATCATAAGAATAAACAGATAACTTTATCTTAATTAACCTACATTGAGAATATGCCCAATAAGTTTTTCATACAGGATTCCAATAAGGGTTTCATACCTACTAGACATGGAATCAAACTTTCAAAGAAGCAAGCACCTAAGACTTAAGAGAAGGTCGAACACATTCCATAAGCTTCCGTAGTTGAAAGTTTAATATATATTATGCTTTGCACTAGACCGAATATCTGTTACGCAGTGGGACAGGTAAGTAGATTTTAGTCCCATCTAGGAATGGAGCATTAGACTACAGTTAAGTGCAAACTGAAGTATCTTCGTAGGACGAAGAAATTAATGCTTGTTTAGTCTAAAAATAACCTTATTC
>JANZLF010000002.1:22742661-22753607 GCA_026546835.1 Erythroxylum foetidum
ATAAAATTTATTTTTTCCATTAAACATTAATCAATCCGCGTAATCACTTTTCTATTTAACAACAAAATGCAATTTTTCCATTAAAAACTAATCAATCTGTTGTCCGCATTATCACTTTTGTATTTGTCTTACCTTTTTCAATCGTCAGTCGTCACCCTATGAACCATCCAAGAGCTGATTGTCTATAATCCACTGAAGAGTAGATGGGAACTGAGGACAACGATTTCTATTAAGATCTTCCAAAGGAGCAACCCTATGATAGGGTTTTAATATATTATGTATATTGTAGATGACGGCAAAGGAACCTACAATAAGGTTTTAATATATTATATATATTATAGATAACTTGCTCTTCGTTTCATTGAAGTTTACGGCAACTTATAGGTTAGGTTTTGATATATTATATTATATTATATTATATTATATTATATATATTAAAAATAAAAAATTATTTTATTTTTTAAAAACTTGGGGGGCCCAGTGTCCGTCCTTGCCACCCATAACTTTCGGGCTGCACACTGATTCCTAATTCAACAAATGAATACCTCTCCCAATATTGGACTTCCACAAGAATTGATGACAAGCTTTATCAATATATTCACAAGTGTTGGTAGGAAACCAACAAGTTTGCATTATATACAACGGTATGGTTGAAAGGGTGGATTGAATTAAGTTAAGTCTGCTAGATTTGTTCAAAAGATGTGCTTTCCACCCTTGTAAACGAGCCTTAATTTTATTAATGAGTGCATTAAATGCACTCCTTCTGTTAGAGCCATGAAGAGGGATTCCTAGGTACGTCCTTAAGTCCACTGTAAAATGGAGATTAAAATGACGCCGTAATGCGAGACCATATATGTTAGGACGTGCTTGTTTTTAGAGGGAAATGAAGCGTATTAGTGATATAACCACTCTCCCTTGGATCCTCATCGGGGATTTCAATGATTATACGTCCCCAACCAAGAAAAGAGGTGGTCAATTTTCTATGAGTAGAATTGCACTTTTCAGAAAGAATTACGATGACTGTAATCTTATGGATATTGGTTTCAAGAGCCCTACATTTACCTATAGAAAGTGCAATAATGGTGTTTTCTCCACATTCGTACGCTTGGATAGAGCCTTGTGTAATGTTGCGTGGAGAACGTTATTTTCAGAAGCTTCGATGCACCATTTACCTCGTATGCTTTCTGATCATAACCCGATTCTCCTAAAGCTATATGGATTTATTCCTCTTGTACATTCTCGACCCTTTCGATGTCAAGATGCCTGGACTCTCTATAGGAACTTTAAGCATGCAGTTCATGGTGCATGGAATTTGGATCATTCTTCTCTACATGAGGCCTTGAATAATGTCAAAGACACTACTATAAATTTTAACAGGATTATACTTGGGAACATATTCTAGAGGAAGAAGCGAGTTCTTGTTTGGCTAGACGAAATCCAAAAGGCTTTGGCGTATACTCAAAATACTGATCTCATCTCTTTAGAGGATTGCCTTGTATCGAAATATATTGATATCATCAGACAGGAGGAGATCTTTTGGTTTCAGAAATCTTATGTTCAATGGCTTTAGTTGGGTGATTGCAATACAAAATTCTTTCATACCATGATCATTTCTCATCTCAAAAGCAATCAGATTGAGGGTCTACGAGATTATGAGGAGGATTGGATTATGGATGAATCAACTCTTCAAAATGAGGTATAGACTTTTTTTTTCCAAAAGTTATTCTGTTCTACTGATGATATTGTTATGCCTTTTCCTCCAATCTCCAACCATCCTCTAATTTCAGAGGAGGAGGCTACTAATTTATTAAGGCCTATTACTAAGGCAGAGGTATTTACTGCTGTTCAAACTATGAAGTCTTACAAAGCTCCAGGCCCTGATGGTTTCCAACTAGTTTCTATAAAAAATACTGGCATATCGTTGGTGAGCATGCCTTTGAAATGGTGCAAAATGCCTTCTCCACTGGTGCTTGCCTGGAGAATCTGACAGAAACTTTAGTGGTTTTGATCCCTAAGGAGACTCAACCTATCTTTATGTCTCAATTCTGTCCCATTAGCTTATGTAATGTCAGTTACAAGATTCTTACGAAAGTACTTATTCAGCGTCTTCGACCTTTATTGGAGAATATTGTTCTTCCTATATAAGGGGCTTTCATCTTAGGCAGATCTGTAGCAGAGCATATTATTCTAGTGAGGGAGGTGGATCACACTATCCGAAAGTCTAAAAAAAAGGATGGCTATCTTGCCTTAAAGATTGACTTGGCTAAAGCTTATGATAGAGTTGACTGGAGATTTCTTAATCAGACTCTAGTAGATTTTGGTTTTCCCACTCCCATTATCTCTCTTATTATGTCGTGTGTGACTAATTCCTGGTTATCTATCCTTTGGAATGGAGCTCGCTTGCCAACATTCTACCCCAAGCGTGGTTTACGTTAGGGAGAGCCGCTATCGCCTTACTTGTTAATTCTCTGTATGGAAAAGCTTTCTCTGATCATATCTTGCCGTGTTGATTCAAATGATTGGAAGCCTATTAAGGTATCTGGAAATGGCCCCTCGGTCTTTCACCTCTTGTTGGCAGATGATGTGCTCCTTTTCACCCATGTGTCTACTAAGGGTTGTCAAGTCACGTAATTGATTTAAAACTAAGAAAATGATAAACAGAGGCTTCACGTCTCTAAAGACTAGTGAAATATTATAGCGAACGATAGAAATGGTTTTTATTGATTTAGAGAAGACATCTGACAAGGTATTTAGGGAAATCATACAAAGGTGTTTAGAGGTTAAGGAAGTTCTTATGACTTATATATAGGTAATTAATGATATGTATAAAGAGGTAAATACTAGAGTAAGGACAATCAGAGGGGATTCAAAAAATTTTCTATTGGTATTCGCTACACCAAGGCTTCTCATTAAGCCATTTTTTGTTCGCAATAGTGATAGATGAGCTCATTAAGAATATTCAAAAGGAAGTGTTTTGGTATATGTTGTTTGCTGATGATATTGTCTTAGTGGATGAGTTCAAAATGGGTGTCAATGTTAAGATAAAATGATGGAAGGATATGTTAAAGTCAAAAGGCATTAAGATGAGTAGGATTAAGACTGAGAACTTAGAGTGTAATTTTTCGTACCATAGTGTAACTACCGATGTAGAGGTAAAGATTGGAACAAATTTTATACCACAGAAAGAGGTTTTTAAGTACCTAGGATCTATCATCCAAAATAATGAAGAAATCGATAAAGATATAATTGATCGTATCAGATCAGGGTAGCTTAAATGGAGAAGTGCATCATGAGTTTTATGTGAGAAAAAGATACCACTCTAGCTCAAAGATAAATTCTATCGCTTAGCAACTAGGCAGACCATGCTATATGGGGCAGAGTATTAAATCATTAAACAAGTGTATAATTATAAGCTAATGGTGGTGGAGATGAGGATGCTATGTTAAATGTATGAACCTTACTAGAAGAGATAAGACTAAGAATATAATAGTAAAAGACAAATTAAAGGTGACTAGTATTAATGAAAAATTAAGAGAGATAATGCATAGGTGATTTAGACATGTTAAAAGGAAACATCCTGACCTTCAGTAAAAAGGTACGAGAAAATAATACTTAGAGACTATAAGAGAAAAAAAGGTAGGTTTAAGAAAAACTGGGGGAAGTGATCAAGAATAATATGACTTTGATGGAACTTAATGAGTATACGACCTGCAATAGAAAACGTTGGCATATTAGGATATGGATAAATGATCTCTTATAAAGAGGTCATTCTCGTTCAATTAGGTGTTTATAGAAATTTTCCTTCTAGTTTTTTGTTTTATAATTAGCTTATATTTTTTATAAAAAGTAATGCTTACTTTTTATTTATTTAGCCTAGACATTTTTTTTACTTAGCCTAATTATTTTCTTAACTTGGTTGGTTTCATTTATTATTGTACTTGCCTTTTTCTAGTTTGTGTATTTATTTAATTATTTTATTTATTATTGTTAATCTCTACCATGTTCTATATGTACGGTATTATTTATTGTATATTTATATTTTTTATTTATAAGTATTTATTTATATTTTTATATTATCATTATTTTGTATTGCATGTGGGTCTATCGAAATAACCTCTCGACCTAATAGGGTAAGAATGCATACTACTGGATCTCTCTCGACCTCGCATTTCAGCGAGACTTTTACTTGTTATTGTTATTGTAGAATAAGTTGTAACAAACTTCCATTTTTCTTAGGGTACAATAGACACGTGGACAAATTACGCTTTTAACTTAACTCTTAATTATTTTATTGCAATTTTGTCAGTCCCTTATCCTCAATGTCGATGACTTTACTTTATCTTCTTTTTCACTAAATCCCCATCATCCACCAACTCTTTCAACATATAACCACCAACCACCACCACACCTTGATGGCTATAGCAAAACAACATTAAACCAATAATGTCTCCAAAACAATCCTTAGATAACAAGCCACAATTCTCTAATGCTCAAGCCATTAAAATAGTTGCTACCTCTCAAGTAACTTTATGTGGATAATCGTCTAAAAAAGTCAAGAATAGTTTGAAGGGAGATAAAAGACTAGATTAGTTGCTAGGAGAGGCATAAGAATAATAATTCAATAAAATATGTCTAATTGGGTGTAGGCTGAGATTGAACCAAAGAACCGAGGCCTAAACGAATTCATCATTTTCATCATTTTTGCATGCTTTCTTTAATTTTACTTTACTAGTTTAGTTCATTTTATTTTCTTGTTCGATAAACCAACCCCCTAACCTAAACATCGTTTAATTTTATTTCAAAAGCTTTACACACATTTTTTGTAGGATCGAATTAGATTCACAGCTATTATAGTAGAAGTAGGTCTAGTTTATTTTATTTTGGCACCATTGTTGGGGAGTGTGGAGCTTTAGTTTTTGTTATTGATTTTAATTATTTTTTATAATATTTGTTTTTAGTTAGTTTCTTTTGCATTTATTTCTTTATTATTTCACATTTGTTTGTGTTGTGTTAAATATATATGTATATATATATATATATATATGGGCAGAATTAATTTTTTCTATAACTCAGATTCCCAATCATATAACCAAGTTTAGACTGATCAACCTAACTTTATTTATGAATAAGATAATCAATATATATATAGATAGATAAACCTAACTTTAGTTATAAATAAGATAAATCAATAGAATTACTTCCATGACAGTTTGCAGAATGCCCGACAATTCCAGCATAGATCAAAAGCTTCTTATCATGACTCAAGTACATCTCTGAAAGATTTGCTTAATATTGTGACTGCTAATAATATTCAATTTTAACATAATATACAGCAATTTCAACAGGGTATATAGTAGTTCCAACAGGATATATAACAGTTTCATCAAGGAGTATAACAATTCCAGCCGGAGGAAAGACAAATTTGATCTAGCTTTCAAGAATAAGAGAGCCATCAAAACTCAGGTACATCCTTGGAAGAATTAGTTAACATTATCGTTGTTAACACTTTGCAATTTTAGCAGGATGTGAAATGGTTCCAGCAGGAAGCAATACCTAGATGGGGGGATAACAATCACCTGAAACCACAAAGTGAAGAGAGGCAATTGTCTTGAGATGTACCTAAACGACGTTAGTGTGGAGACCTTGCAGAGTGAAAAGGAGCTTGAGAATCTTGAGTGTATTACTTAAGGAATTGTTTATGTTGAAGAAGTGGGGCAGGAGCTCGAAGTAAAAAATGATATATCTTTTAGCTCGAAGGTGAGTATTGAGTATAGTTATTTTTAAGACTAACTCTTTACCTTTACCTGGTAGGTTAGAGAAATTGAACGAAGAAGAAAAAGGTGAAGAGACATTTGAGATCTTTTTATAGTACATAGACTCAGTAGAGATTAAGAGTCGGAGGATAGGGAAGATGCTAAATGTGAATGATCATTAACCAAGGCCTTATCCTGAACAACTTCATATGGAGATAGCTCAAACTGTGATACCCGAGGATCATAATTTTGTTACGTGAGAAAAGTGTGGAGTTAAGCCAGCGACATCAAACAAAGGTGCTTTTTGGGAGGCAACCTAAGGAAAGTTAATTTCTTTTCCTTTACTTTTTCGCATTTATTTCTTACATGCATATGTGTTTGTAGTTGTTTTTTTTACTTGTTTTAAATTTTTCAATCAAAGAGAGAGAGAGAATAAACAAGAAATCAAACATTTCTCTTTTTTTTATTACTTTTAGGATTATATAATCATGATTAAAGTGTGAATTGACTAGAAAAATCCATGGCAACTTTAACATATACTTTTGTTTTTGTGATTGATTAATATGCATTATCTTTATAAGAGTAGTGACTAGTGGTAGAAACAAGTTAGTGAGATTTTGAGCCTTATTAAATTGACATATCCATATTAGTCTTATTGTCTTTTGTTTATGTATAACTTTTATGACATATACATCTTGACTTTACTTTGATTTTCTATTCAAGATCACATTTTTATCACATGATTAACATGGAAATGATTAGGCATTCTTTGTTTGAACAAGCTACATTAGCCAAATAGCCTACCAATTTATATGAATTTTCCTTTGTTAAGCCCTCCTTGAGTTTTATTTACCTTTTCTTTTTGTGCTAACCACTTTCCATGCTTTAAACCTAACAAAATGTCTTACCTAATCCTTAAAGTTAGTGGAGCATTTATTGATTGTTATTGATTTTGGATGTACAAGAGTATAAGTATAGGGGTGTGCATATGTGTGGGATGACTATAATTATTGGGATGTTATTTTATATATTATCAATGAAATTCTCATATTGATGTAGCTTCTTTAAACAAAGGAAAAGGAAAAGAGAAAAAAAAAGGAAAAGAAAAATGTTTATATAAAAGTATAAAGGCGGAAACGCTTATGTGTTGCAAAGTTATTTATTAGTAATTTTTTCTCTTAAAGTTGTATTGAATGGGTTACTTGAGTATGTTGGATATGAGATGGATGATGCTTTCAATGGTTACTCCCTATGGTTAAAAAGTCTTGTTTATGATCAACTTTTGTGAGTGATATATGTTTGATGTGGGTTGTGATGTAAGAGCTTAAATTTTAGCTAAGAAATATGATTTTTACACTTATCATACTTGATGTACACAATTGTGAGTGAATATTGGTTTTTGCACTTGATGGTATATTAAGCGTTTTTCTTGTTTAACTAGCTTTGATGACTTTTACACTACATTATCCAAATATATCTCAACTTAACCATTGCCCACATTACAATCTTAAAAAGTCCTTTAATTTATGATTATGCATGTGACCCTTAGTGGTGGAGAAATGAAATGATTTGCAAAGCTATGGAATGTCATGATTATGAATGGTATTTGAGTGTACCTATAAATATATCTTATGTAAACACATTTTGTCCAAGTCTACCATTGGATTGCTCAGATTCTGAAGGTGATGCTTGTTAATTGATCATGAGTAGAAGCATAGAATGTTAAGTTATTGCTATGGTTTTTAAAAGTCATTCATCTTTGTTTATGATTATATATTATCAAAAAATAGGAATTAAGTAAATGTTTTTAGTCCTATAGTCTTAATTTTGATGTTTTATCCGAGGACGGTCAAAAACTAAGTGCGGGGGAAATTGATATGTGCTTAATTGATTATGAATTTATTCCATAACACTTATTGATTATTGCTATGAAAATGCTTATGATACTTTAGTTTATATTTGATTTTAGGCACAATTCGAGGGGGAGGGGGGCTAAAGTGAGTCTAAAATGTTATATTTGGGTCATTTTTTGAAGAATCACACTCACTTGTCTTCATAGAACAAGAAGAAGAAGATTAGAGCAAGAAGAAGACAAGAAACTACAAAAAGGAATGAAAAATAACATATGTCATGAAAACACTCTCATGGGTACAAGAGTGTTGTGTCATGGTTGTGACTTGTTATTACGTCCATGACAAGTCAAATGTCAGAAGATTCAATTAATCAATCATTTGCCAACTTGCCGATTTAGTTACCTTATTTGTTAATGTAATTATTGTATTTTATATGCTTTCCTATTTAGATAGTTTTAGTTACCTTATTTGTTAATGTAATTAATGTATTTTATATGCTTTCCTATTTGGATAGTCAAACCTAAATTAAAGGAGCTGATAAATCTCCTCCTTTATATATTCCTTATTTAGGTAGGACTCATAGTGTATATATGTAGATAAACTCTTCTATAATAACACAGTTTTTAGCATACACAAAATCCTTTGCATTAACATGGTATTAGAGCCCTTTATTTCTACATAGTCGTGTCTAGTTTTTTTTTTCCAGCTTCTGGTTCTTGGCTCCTAGTCCAGTTTTTTTCCAGCTTTTGGTTTCTCGTTCTTAGTCCAGTTTTTTTTTTCAGTTCCTAGTTCCTAGTTCTTTAGCAGCCTCATGTCTTCAGATAGAGAGTCCTTGATCCGTTTTAATGGAAAAACTACTCAGCCTGGGCATTCCACTTTAAGATATATGTCAAAGGAAGAGACCTATGGGGTCATGTTGATGGCAACAAGCCTACTCCTAAGCAAGGTACTGATGAATATGCTATGTGGGAGGTTAGGGATGCACAAATTATGGCATGGATTCTGGGATCTGTATAACCCAACATTGTTTTGAATCTTCGACCCTCCAAGACTGCGGCTGAAATGTGGAATTACCGCAAGAAAATCTACAGCCAGTAAAACGTGACTTGTAGATTCCAACTTGAACATGAATTATCTATGATTCATCAAGCTAATCTCTCTATTTCTGATTTTTACTCTAGCTTTATGAATCTTTGGGCTGAATATACTGATATAATCTAAGCTACTTTACCTGCTGAAGGTCTCACTATTGTCCAATCTATTCATGAAAATGCTAAAAGGGATCAATTTCTCATGAAATTGAGATCTAAATTTGAGGGTACCAGGTCCAATCTTATAAACCGAGACCCGATTCGCACCTTAGATGTATGCCTTAAAGATCTACTACGAGAGGAGCAACGAATTGTCACTCAAGCAGCCATGGAACAACAAAGATCCACATAATTTTCAATGGCTTATGCAGCCCAAGGGAAGCCAAGAGGTAAGGATCTAAGGGCTGTTCAATGTTTCTGCTGCAAAGAATTGGTCATCATGCCTCGAATTGTCCCAAAAAATTCTGCAACTATTGCAAAAAAGATGGCCATATTATCAAGGAATGCCCAATCCGATCTACCAGGAAATCTGAAACAGTATTTACTGCCTCGGTTAGATCTTCTAATACTGGTGGATTAGTGGATATAGCCTTGTCAACACAAAATGTTCCTGCTCCTGCTCAAACTATAACACCTGAAATGGTGCAAATGATTCTCTCCGCAATGTCCAGCCTAAGACTCTCCGGTAAACTGTTATCTACTTCATCTACTTGGTTTTGTGATTCCGGGGCATCCAATCATATGACAAATAATGCTCAAATCCTAAACAATGTAAAGAAATATTTTGGAAATCTTGAAATTCACACTGTAGATGGAAATTTAATACCTATTGCAGCCACTAGTGATATTTCTACTTTAACTGATGTTTTTGTCTCTCCAAATCTTGCCACTAACCTTGTTTTAGTTGGCCAGCTGGTTGACAATAATTGTGTAGTAGAATTTTCAAAATCTGGTTGTGTTGTGCAGGATCAACAGTCAAGGAAGATGATTGCAAAGGGACCTAAGGTAGGACGTGTTTTTCCACTCCAATTTCCTTTGTCACCGTGTCTTTCGTTTCCTTTTGTCACTTGTAATCTCGCTCAAGTTGATTATCAAGCTTGGCACAAATGTCTTGGACATCCAAACTCTAGTATACTTCATAATTTGCTAAATTCTGGTTTACATGAGAATAAAAAGCATTTTTCCATTGATGATGTTCAATTTGATTGTGATTCTTGAAAGCTTGGTAAGAGTAGAACTTTGTCATTTCCGATTCACATGCCTAATCCTGTCTAACCTTTCAAAATGATACATAGTGATGTGTGGGGTATGGCACCAATTATATCTCATGCTAATTACAAGTACTTTGTCAAATTCATTGACAACTATAGTCATTTCACTTGGATTTATTTCTTGCATTCTAAAGATGAAGTGTTCTCTGCATTTAAACTTTTTCATGCGCATGTCCAAACCCAATTTTCTGCAAAAATTAAAATCTTACGTTTTGATAATGGGGGTGAATATATGTCTCATTTGTTCCAAGATTTTCTGTGGGCTAATGGAATAATATCTCAAAGATCCTGCCCTCAAACCCCACAACAAAATGAGGTGGCCGAAAGAAAAAATGGTCACCTCCTTGATGTTGTCCGGGCCCTTCTAATAGAATCCTCAGTGCCTCCTCGGTTTTGGTGTGAAGTTGTCTCCTCAGCTGTTTATCTCATTAACAGGTTACCTTCTCCTTCATTGAATCATGTATCTCCTTTCTATAGGTTATTTGGTCATTTTCCCAACTATTCTAATACTCGTGCCTTTGGTTGTGTATGTTATGTACATCTTCCTGCGCATGAACGCACAAAATTCACAGCCCAATCTACTAAATGTGCCTTTCTAGGATATTCCGTGCATCACAAAGGGTTTGTTTGTTATGATCCTAATCTGCGTCGTT
The DNA here is from genome assembly GCA_026546835.1 of Erythroxylum foetidum. Lineage (NCBI taxonomy): Eukaryota > Viridiplantae > Streptophyta > Magnoliopsida > Malpighiales > Erythroxylaceae > Erythroxylum > Erythroxylum foetidum. The sequence continues at coordinate 22,753,283 of JANZLF010000002.1, forward strand.
TTCGCATTTCTAGAAATGTTATTTTTCTAGAAATTCAATATTTCTTTTCCGATCATCAAGACTCTCTTTCTCCTTCATTCTCTATGTTGCCAATTTTTTCTAACTCTACTACAGATCAAGAAAAGTCTAAACCATTTTTGGTATATCAAAGACGTTCCAAAACTACAATAGATCCGCGTTCTGCAATGCCCCCTCAAGCTCCTTCCCTTGCTGCTGGTTCTCTCGCACCAACCAAATTCATCATTCCTAGACGCAGTACACGAGTTAGTAAACCACCAGATAAGTATGGTTTTTCTAATCCTGTCTCTTTGATAGCCACTTTGCC
>JANZLF010000002.1:22753707-22764986 GCA_026546835.1 Erythroxylum foetidum
TCTTCTGTCAAACTTCATTTTGATGGATCTATCGTTCGCTACAAGGCTTGGTTAGTGGTTCTTGGGAATAAACAAGAGTATGGTCTGGACTATGAAGAGACCTTCACACCGGTAGCTAAAATGACCACAGTGCGAACCATCCTAGCCCTTGTAACATATCAATCATGGCCTTTACTTCAGATGGATGTTAAGAACACATTTTTACATGGTGATATCAAGGAAGAAGTCTACATAAAACTTCCATCTGATATGCCCACTTCTTCTCCTAATGATGTTTGCAAACTAAAACATTCCTTGTATGGCTTGAAGCAGGCACCGCGGGTATGGTTTGAAAATTTTAGTTTCACTCTTCTTGGTTTCTCTTTTACCAAGAGTAACATCTAAAGGCATAGTTGTTCTTCTTGTTTATGTGCGTGACATCGTCATCACTAGTTCTGATTCAGAGGCCATCTCTAATCTTCAAAAAATGTTACACACCACTTTCCACATGAAAGACCTTGGCCCACTTACCTACTTCTTGGGGTTGGAAGTTCATCATCGTCCCCAAAGTATTTTCTTGAATCAACACAAGTATATTCAAGATCTAGTTCAGTTGGCAGGAATTACAGGTAGTACTTCTGTTGACACTCCAATGGAAGTCAATGTGAAATACCGATGTGATGAAGGGGAGCTTCTTAAGGATCCTAATTTATATCGTAAGTTGGTTGGTAGTCTTATTTATTTGACCATCACTCAACCAGACATCTCTTATGTTGTCATACAGTTAGTAAATTCATGCAATCTCCTCGACACCTTAACTTATCTGCTGTCCGATGCATCATCCGATACCTACTTGGCACGCCTAATCGTGACTTGTTTTTTCTCACTAATTCTTTACTGCAATTGTAAGCTTACAGTGATGCGGACTGGGCTGGTTGCCCAGACACGAGGAAATCCACTACTGGTTAGTGTATGTTTCTTGATAATACTCTTATCTCTTGGAAATGTAAGAAACAAAACTATGTCTCCAAGTCATCCACTGAGGCAGAATATTGTGCCATATCTGCCGCTTGTTTTGTGATCATTTGGCTACGTGGTATTCTCACTAATTTTGGTTTTCCATAACTTCAACCAACTCCGTTGCATGCTGACAACACTAGTACTATTCAAATTGCAGCTAATCCCGTCTACCATGATCGTACCAAACATATCGAGGTTGACTGTCATTTCATTCAAGCGGCCTATGATCATCATGTTATTACCTTGCCTCATATCAGTACCAACCTACAGATTGCCAATATTCTTACCAAATCCATGACATGCCAGCGACATAATTTTTTTGTTAGCAAATTGATGTTTGTTGACTTATCAGCATCAATTTGAGGGGGGATGTCAGAAGATTCAGTTAATCAATCATTTGCTAACTTGCTGATTTAGTTACCTTATTTGTTAATATAATTAATGTATTTTATATGTTTTCCTATTTAGATAGTTTTAGATACCTTATTTGTTAACGTAATTAATGTATTTTATATGCTTTCCTATTTAGATAGTCATACCTTAATTAAAGAAGTTCATAAATCTCCTCCTTTGTATATTCCTTATTTAGGTAGGACTTCTAGTGTATATATGTAGACAAACTCTTCTCTAATAACACACAATTTTTAACATACACAAAATCTTTTGCATTATAAAAAACCTTACTTTTTGGTATAAAAATAATGTTTTGTCGATAGAAACATTATATTTGAGACCCAAAGAGAGATAGACATTCAGACATCGGCTTGGAGGTGACATCGATGCTGACAACCGGTCAAATATTTCTCTCATTGTTTGTTATTCTTTCTCTTAGGGATTGATTGTGGTTTCCTATATTTAATGTTTAGGTATTATGTGAGAATGATTGAATGCTTTATTTTATTATTGTTATGCAATAACCCATTGATATAATTTCAATATAATTCATAATTGTTATGTTGAGATTCGTTTGTTATGACTAATAGTTTTCAATCATTAAGGATAACATAACCTAGATTAAATGACCTGAGCTTGTGTGGTTGTTGTCTTGATTAATTTGTGTTCTTAATTCGTGATGCGACTGTCCAATTAAATCTAAAGATCATATCCTAGGTAATTTGATGGTTAGGTTTAATTAACAAACATCTCTTAATTAAACATGACTTAAGAGAAAACCGGGATTAACAGAGCTTGTTGTTCATCTATGATTAATAATTGCCAAAAGAGGTATAAGAATAACAATTCAATGAAATATGTTTATTGGATATAGTCTGAGATTGAATCAAAGAACCATGTCCCAAACAAATTCATCGTTTTCATTCCCCCTTAACCTAAAAACCATTTAATTTCATTTCAAAAGTTTTACACATACTCTTTGTGGCATTAACCTAGACTCACCACTGCTATAGTAGTAGGTCCAGTTTATTTTATATAGTGTTATGATGTGCTATGTGAAAGAAGCATGATTGAAGATATGTTTCAATAAAGATATATGATTTTGGATCGAATCCTTTGTTAGCACTTTTTTCAATGGAACAACCCAAGTGCTTCAAATTCAAGCCACAGCAAAATCCCTTTATTATTGACTCAAGCAACATGTTCTTAAAGTTTACTTCTTAGAAAGATGATTTATTTAGATTTTTTTGTAAGCAAATAAGAAAACCATTAAGACTAGCTCAAGACATGCTGAAATCAAATACACAAAGCATTAATCATTTTATAGCCAAAACAGGAAGGAAAGTTTGTCCTTAAAACAATGACATGCTTATGCTATATTGATAATGCTTAGTTGTATAAATAGTTACAACTTTTGAACGTAACAATAACTTATTGCATCCTCCATCTTGAGAGCCAATTAGGGCCCATTGACTTATCTATATTTCTTATAATTATAACTTCTCTAATCTTGTTTAAGAGTTTATGATAGATGATGGCTGGGTAAATTTAATCAACCCTACATATCCTATTGTTTCATTCAAGCCATATAATATGCATTAAAGCTCTAAAAACAATTCTAGACATTATTAGATTACCTCTGGTAGAACAATTGATCTTGAAAACCCATGATATTTTATTTGTCCATGAAATGCGAGGGCAGGAGATGTTGCAAAGTGTAATAATGTAGTTTCAGAGGAGGCTAGAGAATATTGGCAATTGAAGAACAAATGCTCCATGTCTTCTGTAGCTGCTTCTGAAAAAGAATGCAAAAAGTTTTAGTTAATGGAACTTTAGAGCGTCCGTTGTTCCCAATTTGCCTTTAATTAGAAGCCACAACATGAAAGCTGAGCTAAGGATGATATTAGCATTCTAAACCAACTTAAGCCACTCCACCGGATTTTGAGAGCTAGTAAACGACTTCCTATAAGAGCTATTGGAGTAAGCCATAGACTTACTATTGAGCCAGAGGATTGGATGCTCTTTAGAGGTGTTTGAGAGGCATGTAGGGAGGCTACTTTTGAGAAGGTCAAAATTGCTTTGAGCATTTTCAAGCCATTTCTAAGAATTATTTTCTATTATTAGTTCCACCTTTGATTGTAAATGGCATACTAGCTTTTATTATGTCAAAAGCTTGAATGTTGTGAAAGGGAACCAAGTCATGCCAGTGGTTAAACTCTAGTATTTTGATTTTGTCAAAACAGTAAAAGAAAAGTGGATCAAATTGGTAGATATTTGTCCGAGTTAGTGAAGATGAAGATTAAGTTTGACAGAGGTCTTTTTTTTAAATAAAAAAGAGTAGAGATTTTATCTTTTAATTTTAAATCAATTAAATAATGTGCTAATGCCACATCGAAAATGTTACTTATGGGATTAACTACGAATTACTTTTACTACAACTTGAAAGTTAATACATTTTATTACAACTTTTGAGCATCATTAATTTTAGGCTTAATGACGATTTAAAATTTTAAGTATTTTCTTACTAATTTTGATCTTTCTTTTAGTGTTATTAAATTAGACAAACTACACAATTTTTATTGTAATTTTTAATATATATTTAATTAAATGCATTTTTAGTATAAATTGTATTCTGAATATTTAATTTTATTTTTAAAAATATTATTTGTCATAATTGAAAGAATTAAAATAACCAAAATTAAGAATAATAACAGAAATTTTGAAAAATTAAAGAATCATCTTTAAAAAATAATAATATATAACATGATATCGACCAAAATTTTCGTAGGACATCAACATATGAATGCACTGATAAGATTGTAGAAGGAAATAGGACTGTTTAGGTGTATCGATGGACCAAACTTACGATTAATGCTTATCACCTAAAACGAACCTCAAGATGGACATGGACAAGGACAAGTACCTTAAACATGAGCAAGAAAGAGTGTAACATACTACTCAATCTTCTGGATTCCCATGAATGTCCTGACCCATATTCATTGTTTTTATTATTATATATATATGTATACTGAGACCAACTTGCATGCAAAGCTTGGTTAGTTGTAGATGTACATTGCCTAACCGAAACCTTCCTTCAAGTTCCCGCAAAATTTTACAGCTAGCTCTTCTCTCTACCAGAGGAAAACGAAAGACTTACGGGTTGCTTCTCCCTCAGTTTCTGTCTCTATTCCTCTCTCTTTCTGCAAAAACGGATGACACCAACACCTCAACCTCTATGCCCCACCAACCACCATCTCTTCACAATTACTAAAATGCTAGAATTACCACCCTCTCAGGGACTACTCAACTCCCTCGCTTTGCTTAGGGTCTATCGTATAAAAACAACACGAGAAACAAGGGTTGAACAATTCACTTGAAGGGATTGAAGCATAGGAAGGCGAAGAAGATGATGGAATCAGGGGTCCCTATGTGCAACACCTGCGGCGAGCAGGTTGGGGTCAATGCAAACGGTGATCTGTTTGTGGCTTGCCATGAGTGCAGCTTTCCCATGTGTAAGTCTTGCTTCGAATATGAGATCAAGGAGGGTAGGAAAGCTTGCTTCCGGTGTGGCTCTCCTTATGACGGTACGTCATTTCTGCACTCCAGTTCAACTCCATTAACTTTTGTTTTGGCATTCAGTTGGCTGTCCCATAAATATACGTGTTGATGCATTTAGTTTTACAGCTTGTTCTAATTAGGCTTTGCTTGTTAACTTCAACTCTTTCGGACCGATGAACTGGAACTGGATAAGATTTCTTTCTTCAACAAATATCTAACTTGTTGATTTATTTCCCGAGGACTTCCATCTGACTCCAAGTTGAATTTCTGCAATCTTATAGCTGATCTGTATAATCTGATAGGGTTTCAGTCGATTAGTACTTCATAGAATTTTATCAACTGAAGATTAGCATTCATTATTTCCAAAGAACAAAAGCAGGACTTATTTATAGGTACTGTTATTGACTTTGCTTAAGTTGTTTCTAATCAACTGAGTACTTTAGATGGCTTCAGAACATTGCAAAAATTTTGACAGACCATAATTGTTACGCTGCTTACTTTTCTTTTTGCTAAATACTGTCGTTTTCTTGGTCAAATTGTAAAGTGCGTGGTGTATTCTAAAAGTGTTAGTGTACTATTTCATCCCTCATACCCACTTTACTTATTGGTGTCCGTGGATCTGACGGAAGAGTGTGCCCATGACTTCACATAATATCTGAATTAACTGGAATCCTGTATTTTTAAGCAACATAAAACCTTGGAAAGAATCTGGAAGTACTTTGATCTTGGTCGACATCATCTTTTTCATATGAGAATTGATTTGTTTTTAAACTTGTCATCCGCTTAATAAATTAATCTAAGACCATATATGATCCAGAGAACATGTTGGAAGACAGTGAAACAAAGGCACCAGGCAACCATTCGACAGTAGAATCTCACATTAACAATTCTGAGGTATGACTATATTGAGTTTTGAGCATCAAAAACTAGAATAGGAGGGTAGTACCCATGATTTTTCAATCCAAAATCAAAATTTTGATAGTGTTTTTCCCCATCCTTTTCTAAGAGCCACCGAACATGCTTATTAATGAAGTTAAAACATTTGGCATTTTGATAGCTTTCACTAACCTATCTTGGTGCTGTCCAGAATGTTGGAATTCATGCCAGACATGTCAGTACTGTGTCCACTGTAGATAGTGGTGAGTAACTCTAATTCTCAATCGAAAAATTTTCGTCGCCATCATAAGTTTTTAAGAAAAAGATTTTAAACTGGCTCATCTGACGTTTTCATGAAGAAATGAATGACGAATCTGGGAATCCAATTTGGAAGAATCGGGTAGAAAGTTGGAAGGAGAAGAAGAACAAGAAGAAAAAGCCTCCAACTAAGACTGAAAACGAACCAGCTGAAATTCCACCTCAGCAGCATATGGAGGAGAATCAGTAAGTGTAAGGAAAACTTTGGTGATAAGGATTCTGTCTATGCATGGGCGGGATACTCTTACATTGCCAATCCTTAAAGTCCTTGCAACTTGCTTGTTAGAACTCTTGGAACCATTAAACCCCCGTTGGTTTGCCCTTGTAATTTGGCTCATTCAACCATCATTTTCTGTGTTGTCATCATAGCTGGGTTACGAATTCCAAAGATAGGGTTTGGCTGCATTAGAATATTTAAACTGCATTATGCACATATCATAAGGTTTGAAGGATATGGATTATAATGGAATACAATCACATTAACAAGGCCACATTCAATGTTGGGTTTTGCAGGAATTCTTCTGAGGCTGCACAGCCATTGTCAATAGTCATGCCACTGTCGCGCAACAAACTAACTCCATACAGAGCAGTGATAATTATGAGATTGATTATTCTGGGACTGTTCTTTCATTACAGAATAACAAATCCAGTTGACAGTGCTTTTGGCCTGTGGCTTACTTCTGTCATATGCGAGATCTGGTTTGCAGTTTCTTGGGTGTTGGATCAGTTCCCTAAGTGGTCTCCTGTCAATAGACATACATATATTGACAGATTATCTGCAAGGTATATGATACCTACGTCTTTTTCCTTTATGTCAAGAACAGTAAGCTCATATTTATTTATTTACCTGGTATTTTATTCTCTGCCTCCAAAAATAAATAAATAAAATTGATTTCTACTCAATTACGTTCCAGATATGAAAGAGATGGCGAGCCTTCTCAGCTTGCTGCTGTGGATTTTTTTGTGAGTACGGTGGATCCGCTGAAAGAACCACCGCTGATCACTGCCAATACCGTGCTTTCCATCCTTGCTCTAGATTACCCCGTGGACAAAGTCTCATGCTATGTATCTGATGATGGTGCTGCCATGCTTTCATTTGAGTCTTTAGTTGAAACGGCCGATTTTGCAAGAAAATGGGTCCCATTCTGCAAAAAATACTCAATTGAACCAAGGGCACCCGAGTTTTACTTTTCACAGAAGATTGATTACTTGAAAGATAAGGTGCAACCTTCTTTTGTCAAAGAACGTAGAGCAATGAAAGTAAGTGCAAAGGTTCGATATTTCCATCTGTATAATATAAAGATTCCATACTTGCATAATTCTTTATTGTTTTTTTTTTCTTTTTTACAGAGGGATTACGAAGAGTATAAAGTTCGAGTTAATGCGTTAGTAGCAAAGGCCCAGAAAACACCTGAGGATGGATGGACAATGCAAGATGGAACACCTTGGCCTGGAAATAACACACGTGATCATCCTGGCATGATCCAGGTTTTTTTTTTTTAACGTCTATGTTTCCTAATTTATGTAACATTTTGTTCAAGTATAAACAGAATCAACAACTCCTGTTATGTTCATGAGTTTATCATTCCTGACAGGGAACAAAAGAGAGTGAAAAATATTAGCTTCTAAGATCGAGTTCTCTTTTCAGGTTTTCCTTGGAAATACTGGGGCCCTTGACATAGAGGGTAATGAACTTCCTAGATTGGTTTATGTTTCCAGAGAAAAGAGACCTGGCTACCAACACCACAAGAAGGCTGGCGCAGAAAATGCTTTGGTGTGTATGAATAGTTTAAGCTCATCTTTGTTTCATGCCATTAATACTAATAAGTAATAAATTTATGCAGGTGAGAGTTTCGGCAATCCTCACAAATGCTCCATTCATCCTTAATCTTGATTGTGACCACTATGTAAACAATAGCAAGGCAGTTCGAGAGGCCATGTGCTTCCTCATGGATCCACTAGTTGGTCGAGATGTATGCTATGTGCAGTTTCCACAGAGGTTTGATGGCATAGACAAGAGTGATCGATATGCCAATCGCAATACTGTTTTCTTTGATGTAAGATTAGAGCAAATTTTCCTTTCTTATTCTTGTTTCTGAAACTTTTTTGAGCTTTGAAAAACTGTTGCAATTCTATTTGTAGGTCAACATGAAGGGACTAGATGGAATACAGGGACCAGTTTATGTAGGAACAGGTTGTGTCTTCAATAGGCAGGCACTCTATGGCTACGGCCCTCCATCTATGCCTAGCTTACCCAGGGATTCCTCAAACTCCTCATGGTGTGGATGCTGCTCCTGTTGCCGCCCAGCAAAGAAAGAACCAGCAAAAGATCCAGCTGAGGTTTACCGAGAAGCAAAGCGGGATGACCTTAATGCTGCCATCTTCAATCTTACAGAGATTGATAGTAAGTACGTTTTCTGAGTAGTGCAGAAATTGGATGATTATCTCACTGAAGATCTAAACGATTCTGTTGCTTTTAACTCTCTTCAGACTATGATGAGTATGAAAGATCAATGCTGATCTCCCAGAAGAGCTTTGAGAAAACTTTTGGCTTGTCTTCAGTCTTCATTGAGTCAACATTAATGGAGAATGGGGGAGTACCAGATTCTGCCAACCCGTCAACGCTTATCAAGGAAGCAATTCATGTCATAGGCTGCAGCTATGAAGAGAAAACTGAATGGGGAAAAGAGGTGATAAGGAAAAGGCTTTGGCCAATGGCCTTTAGTCTCCCTTCCTGTCCTACATGTTCCATTATAGCTGCCATATTTGAGGAGTGCTGCATAAACCTCTATTTCATCTTGAAATATGGCAGTTCCTTTAAACTTGAACCTATCTTACCTGTTTTCCTCTGTGAATCTAAAATTTATCATCTTCCTCCCAGATTGGTTGGATATATGGGTCAGTCACTGAGGACATTCTAACCGGCTTCAAGATGCACTGCCGAGGATGGAGATCACTGTACTGCATGCCCTTAAGGCCAGCATTCAAAGGGTCCGCCCCCATTAATCTTTCTGATAGACTACATCAGGTTCTCCGGTGGGCTCTTGGTTCTGTAGAAATTTTCCTGAGCAGACACTGTCCTCTCTGGTATGGATATGGAGGAGGCCGTCTAAAGTGGCTTCAAAGGCTATCATACATAAACACCATTGTCTACCCTTTTACTTCACTCCCTCTCGTTGCCTACTGTACAATCCCTGCTATTTGTCTTCTCACGGGAAAATTCATCATACCAACAGTAACTTCTTTACCCCTTTTTATCACCAATTCCCCCTTTTTTTTTCTCATGCTCATGTCGTAACTTGGTACATGATGACAGCTCTCAAACTTGGCAAGCATGCTGTTCCTTGGCCTCTTCATCTCCATTATCTTGACTGCTGTGCTCGAGATACGATGGAGTGGTGTGAGCATTGAAGAGTTCTGGCGTAATGAACAGTTCTGGGTGATTGGAGGTGTTTCAGCTCATCTATTTGCCGTCTTCCAAGGTCTGCTGAAAATGTTGGCGGGCCTCGACACCAACTTCACCGTCACAGCCAAAGCAGCTGATGACGCGGAGTTTGGAGAACTCTACATTATCAAATGGACAACACTTTTGATCCCTCCGACAACCCTTATCATCATCAACATCGTAGGTGTTGTCGCTGGATTCTCTGATGCACTAAACAAAGGATACGAAGCATGGGGACCTCTCTTTGGAAAGATATTCTTCGCTATGTGGGTGATTCTTCATCTCTATCCATTCCTTAAAGGTCTTATGGGACGTCAAAATAGAACGCCAACCATTGTTGTCCTATGGTCTGTACTCTTGGCTTCGGTCTTCTCTCTTGTCTGGGTCAAGATAAATCCATTTGTTGCCAAAGTTGATAACGCACTGCTTGCTGAAACATGCATTTCCATAGATTGCTGATTACGAGTCACCATGAATCAAGAAAGTTTACAAATCAGTCGTCGTGAAGTTTGTGTTTGTGTTTGTGGAAGTTTTGAGCAGTTGTGATGGAACCTGCATATTTTTATGGATTAAACGTCGGTCTACTTGTAAAAGTTGATGGATTGATGATGAGTGTTAATAATTAGACAGTAAATGAAAGAATCATAGAAGATTACTGCTGTAATGCTATGTCTATAAATACAGCAGCAATTATTGACCAATAAAGTAGAAAGTAAGGGTTCCTAAAGAGTAGGACAGCTTGATGAATGTTTGAGAATCACAATTCAACACTCTGCCATGATTAGAAATTACATACTCCAAGCAAGGTTCTAAATTGAAGAAATTTCTCCTTTGACAATGTCTTTATTGGACATCCACAACTCTTCCAGCCACCAAATCTTTGACAAAATGTAGTTGTGTATTTATGTGTTTAGTTCGACTATGTAACGCTGGACTTTTAGTCATGAAAATAGTCGATTTGTTATCGCAGAAAATAACAATTGCTGTCTTTTGTTGTTGTTGTAATTCATTCAGAATACCTCTCAGCCAAACAACCTGATATACTGCAAAAGCCACCGCTACGTACTCTGCTTCAGTGCTCAAAAGAGCTGTTATAGGTTGCTTTTTGAAGCTCCATGCAATAGCTCCCAATCCTAAAGTGAAAACATGAGCCGACACACTTCTTTGATCATCAATACAACTCGCAAAATCAGAATCTGAGTAGCCATATAATTTTTCATCACATTGTACATTAATGTTGGTAGAATACCAAATCCCATAACTTACTGTATCAGCAACATATCGTAAAATCCGTTTTACTGCTCCAAAATGTACTTGTGATGGCTTCTCCATGAACTTAGTGATGGTGTTAACTGAGAAGGCAATGTCGGGCCTTGTATGTGTTAAGTAAATTAACTCCCCAACAAGGCTTCTATACGAGGTAGGATTAATTGCTTCTTCACCATCTCTGCTAACAAATTTATCATTAACATTTAAAGGAGTACTAATCGGTGTACAATATAACATACCAAACTTTCGAAGCAGTTCTTTGACACAGATCTCCTGAGACAGAAATGAAGTAAATCACACGTTAATATATTGAGTAATAAAATGATCAAGATACACAAGAAGGCGGGTTGAATTGTGATAAACTTTTCGTTAATCCCTTCAATAACAATTACTTGTTCTTTCAGAAAACTTATCGTAAAAC
>JANZLF010000002.1:22805477-22815782 GCA_026546835.1 Erythroxylum foetidum
AACACTATAATAAGAATCTACCCAACTTTCTTATTAGAATTCTTATAAGTATCCAAACATGTAAATATCTTTACTTTCCATAGATTTATTTTTCAAATAATCATATTCCAAATTTACTTTACTTTCCCGCCAACCAAACGGGGCCTAAATTTACCGTGGATGTTACCATTAGTATGAACATCAAGATGAAGAAGGGAAACATCAATAGTAAAAGAAATTTTGTCTCCAAATAAAATAGTCATCTGAGAAGTTTTATAAATAGGAGATTCAAATTTAATTATTTTGAAATATTAAATCTCTAAAATGTTAAAATATGACTAGCATTTTTTATGAACGTGAGAATTTTTTTGCCATTAACTTGTAGGAATTTCCTAACAGGTTGACAAAGTGACTAAGATTACTATTTTGTAGAGCAAACAAACTAGTCATTCTCAAATTCGATTTGTTTGGCTAAAGAAAATTTATTTTTACTAGAGTCTAAAGTCCTAATGAAGAGAGCATCTTTAACAAATATTCTTTCCATTTATAACCTATAATCGTAAATTTAGTTACCATTAAGTGGCATTTCATATCTAGCCTATTACCACTACAACATCAACCCAACGAGTGAGGAGGTCCAATCACACGTAGCCTTCCCTTAACTACTAATACAATCTTTATGTATTTTCTCACTAGAGCGTCAAGGTATATCCTGTTAACATATCTAAACTATCTAAGTCATGTCTATCTTAATTTTTCATTGATATTATCCACCTTTAATTTGTGTCTTACCATTATATTCTTGAATTTATCTATTCTAATAAGGTTACATATTCAATAGAGCATCTTCATCTCTGCCACCATTAGCCTATTACTATGCACCTATTTGATGGGCTAACACTTTGTCCCATTGAGCATAGTCGACGTAATTGCTAAATGATATAACTTATTATTGAGCTTCAATGATATTTTCTTGACATATAAAACTCTTGATACACTTCTCCATTAAAATCATCCTGATCTGATATGATAAATTGTGTCTTCATCAATCTCTTTATCGCTTTGGATGATATATCTTTGATACCTAAAACACTCTTTTTATAGCATAACTTATAAATTAATCTTTACCTCAACACCTGAAACCACCTTATCGCCCAAAAAGTTACACTATAAGTATTCGGTCTTTGTCCTACTCAATTTAAAGCCTTTCGAATCTAATGTATCCCTCTAAAATTCTGGCTTGATAATGATACACTCTTTTTTCTTATCCATTAAAACAATGTCATCAGCAAATAACATATGTTAAGGCCCATCCCTTTGGATATTCTTGATAAGCTCATCTATCATTACTACAAACAAAAAAAGGCTTAATGAGGAGCCTTAATGTATCCCAATATTGATAGAAAAATATTTTGCATCTCCTCTTATTGTCCTTACTCTAGTTTTTACACTTTCATTCATGTCCCTTATAGCCTGTATATAGGTCATAAGAACTCCCTTATAAACAGCTCCACATGATTTCTCTAGATACCTTGTCATACACCTTCTCTAAATTAATAAAAATTATATGTAGGTTACATTATCTTTTTCTATAATATTTCATTAATCTTTTAAGGAGATATAAGGCTTCTATCATGGACCTTTCCGGCATAAAGCCAAATTGATTCTCTAAGATAGGAACATTCTTTCTCACTCTCTTTTTAATCACCTTCTCTCATATTTTCATGGTGTAACTAAGCAGTTTGATGCCTCTATAGCTGTTATAACTTTGGATGTCCCCTTTGTTCTTATGTAGAGGAATTAGCACACTAAATCTCTACTCATTCGACATTTTTGTAGACTTAAAGATCACGTTAAAAAGTTTGGCTAGCCAACTGAAACCCCTTTTTGCCTAGGCTTTTCCAAACCTTTATGGTATCTCATCAAGACCTACTGTCCTTTCACTTTTCATCTCCCTCAAATCTCTTTTAATTTCTTCCATCATAATCTACTAGCAACAATTAAAGTTATGATATTTCTCAAAAGTTATCAGATCACCTAAAAAGATGTTGTTCTTTACGTTTTCATTAGAAAGGGTTATAGAAGTACATATGTCATCTTTTCTTGATGTTATTTTCAACCATAAGAATCAACCCTACTTCATCTTTTATACAACGAACTTGATCTAAGTCTCTCACTTTCCATTCTTTAGCTTTCACCAACTTAAAAATATCCATTTGTCCATCTTTAATTGCCAATCATTGGTATAACTTCTTGCAAGCTCCGCTTTTAGCTTCTAAAATTATCTCCTTCGCCTCTTTCATTTCCAGATTGTAACTTTTTGTATTAGCTACTCTTTCTACTTACGTGGAATGCACCCCTTTACCATATTTGTACAAATAGATAGAGCTTTATAAGCACCATTCTTAATTTTAACATTTTCTAGGACATCTTCATTTTACCACCAAGACTCTATTTTACTACTGTTAAGTCATTTAGAAGCATCCAAGATCTCTTTAGTTGTACTCATTAAAAGAGTTGCTACTCTCTCCCATATATGGTTAGCATCTCCTTCTAATTTCCATTCTTTTCTATATATTACTATATCCTTAAGTTGTTCCACCTTATCCCCTTTCTTATTCTACCATCTGACTCTAGTACACCTCCTATAACTTCTCTTCATTTTCAAATCATTAATTATAAGATCCAAAATTAACAATTTATACTGAGTTGACAAGTAAGTGTTAAGTATCACTTTGTAATCCTTACAACTAGGTTGATCGCTCTGTCTTACAAGGAAGTAGCCAATTTGAGATTTTGTAGTTATATTCTTAAACATCACCAGGGACTTCTTGTTTTTCTTGAAAAAAGAGTTAACTATCACCATCTCTAATGCAACCACGAGTTCTAACACAGTAGTCACACTATCGTTCCTATCATCATACCTGAAACTTCCATCAGTCCATAAAATTTCCATCTGAGGTTGCTCATATATATCTAAGCTATTACTGGCATTGCAAAAAGGACAAGACATGTTAAAGGCAAAAACATTGCATATCATTGACCATTTACCCCCTCTTCATAGCCCATGAGGCTTGTTTTGCTTTTGCATTACTTACATAATACAAACAAGTTGATGGTAACCTTCAAGCTAATCGGCGTTTCCTAATTTTCATTTGCACGGTTAAAAGGGCTTTAAGGAACTGGGGATAACAATTGTATGAGGCTATTAGGGAGTTTGTGGGCGTCATCTTCACGTTCAATGCTACTCTGAGGCATCTGCACATTTGTAGATACAGGGATTATAAAATATGCCTAAGAGAAAAACCAGCAACAAAATAAAAGCCAAATCCTAGAGAAAACCAAGGGCTACACGAATGAGTGTTGAGTAGTGCTTCCCGGCAAATGGCAGGTGAACTTCTCACCATTCAAATGGTAGACGAGTAGGAGAATCGCCAATGATGGTTATGCCACTTTTATTTGCAGTTTATTGCGTAATCATATAGTTATTAACTGTATCCACGCTTCCATGTGAAACATACAAATTGTCAACATAGATTTCATTTGTTGTTCAAAGTATCATTAAGAAAACATTCAACAAATCACAAGGAACGAAAAAAGATTTTCCAGGGAGACAAAACGTTATGAATTTGTCTCGGCTTCACAACGCTTTTCCACCAGACATTCCACTCAATTTTTCCTATGAAAAGGACCAATATCTCCACAAAGGTATTTGATTCCTACCAAATGAACAACTCTATAGTCTATACAGTTGAATTGAGACACAGGAAAAATGTACATGGTCATCGAGGTCCCGAAAGCTCCATCGCTTCAATGATGAACGAAGACTCTCCATAGATGTCGCTGTAACGTCTTGAGAAACTGCAAGCCCTTGCCTCATAAACGTTGGATGCACCTTGGGATTCCTCCGTTCCTAACTGCCCAACAAGACCTTCCAAAACCTTCATAACTTCTGACATCTTAGGACGTAGGTTAGGATGCGACTGAGTACACTGCAGAGCCAACTCCACTGTTTTTTCCAACTCTAGCGCTTCAAAACATCCCTTAAGATGTCTATCTACCAGCACTTCCAATCTCTTCTCCTCATACAAAGTTCTAACCTGCAAAACTCAAATGGCAAATTGGTATCCAGCGCACAATTATGAAACAAATAACAGGTCCTAATCAGTCATTACTTATTACAGGGTTGATATAAGCGTTCACAAATTTGTAAAATACAAAACCAGTGACCATTGGATCATTACAGATGGAAGAACATACCCAGTCGAGAATCATTCCCTTCTGGACCTGACCATTTCCAGCATCTAGTGCCTTTTGCCCAGTTATAAGTTCCAAAAGCAGTACGCCAAATCCAAAGACATCTGTTTTCTCAGAGGACTGGCCAGTTGAAAGATACTCTGGTGCAATGTGACCCACAGTACCCCGAACTGCAGTTGTAACATGTGAATCTCTTTGATCTAATAGCTTGGCAAGACCAAAATCTCCAACCACAGCTTCAAAACATTCATCAAGTAAGATATTTGCTGCTTTGACATCCCTGTGAATTATTTTTGGATTGCACTGTTCATGTAAATACAGAAGTCCACGTGCTGCTCCAAGGGCAATGCGTATCCGTCTAGTCCAATCTAAGGATGGTCTTTCTTGGCAAGTTTCTGGTGAAGAAAAATGACCAATAAGGACGGTTGGTTACACATAAAGAAGGAAACATCTTCAGAAATGTGTCGATTTTCTTTTCACCCCATTGAGATTGAAGGAGAAGAGAACGTTGAAAAACAAGTTTTGAGGTCCAAGATTAGTATAAAGACCAAGCCATGAACATAAGTTTGACTATATGTCAAGTGCTTATCACTCAAAACCCTTTATTGTGAGAACATCTGATCAAACCTCAATAAATATCCGAATACATACAATGTACTGTATTTAGCAATAATAGTGAATTGAATATGAGCAAGAGAGATATAGTCAAAAATGAAAAGATGAGACAAACCTCTTAGACGGTCAGCAACACTACCATTTGGCATATACGGATAAACAAGTAATCTCTCGTCAGGTGTCAAGCAGAAACCATATAAACGTAACAGGTTTCGATGCAAAGCCAAGCCAATCATCTCAACTTCTGTTTGAAACTGCACTTCTCCAGTACAATTTGGATCTCTTAGCCTTTTAACTGCAACTAATGTCTTATTTGGAAGACACCCTTTATAAACCACCCCAAATCCTCCTTGACCTAGGATATTTTTTGGACTAAAGTTGCTTGTAGCAATTTGCAGTTCACGAAATGAGAACCTCTTCACATGACCAATATCAAATTCATAATCTTGCTGAACTGCAAAGGATATTGGTCATTAATCTTGCATCACATTCATCCCAAAACTCCAAATTTTTTTGACAGTTTAAGAAAGTTAGGCAGACAATTAGTACATAAGGTTGGGGATTTACCATATGATGTAAGGTTTAAATGAGATCTATACCAATGCACCCAGAAAAGAAGCAGCACTACAGAGATCACAAATGTGAAACTGATACCTAAGGAAACATAAAGCACCCAATGATGGTGACTGCTGTCACTCTGTGGTGATACTGTCTCTGAATTGAATACACACGCATTTCAGGTTAATGTTGTGAACACACAAAGCCAGCAGAAGTGTTTGAACAATTTAGTGCAATTACCATTAACTGGTTCTGAAGCATCTGCGCAAACCTGTGAGAGTGAGGAAATACAAAGAAAGGTGTTCCCTGTTATGCTGCAAAGAAATAGACATATGCAGATTGAAATCGCTGAAGCAGAATATCAGGGTATTATTTTAAAAGTTCAGTACTTTTATCTGGAAAAATGGGTAGTATTTAAGAAGTGAATATTCTTCAAGTCATCTCTGAAGTCATTGCTATCAATTATCAATTAAAAATCAAATAACCATTCCCATTTGTTATTGATGTCACATTCACTACGAAATTTCCAACATAATTATCCATGTTTTTGTTTATCAAGACATGTCAGAACGCACAATTTAGAAGTAAAACACAAAGGTTGATATAGACTAAGCTTATTATAAGCTGAATCCAGAGTAATAAATCAGATAAATGTACCTGTAACCTTTAGCAAGTATTCTTGGCGTGGAGCCACTCAGATTGTTAAATGATAAATCCCTGCATAGCAACAGCAAGAAAAGAGTAACAACTCTAGACTATCACCCAAAGAAATGAAGTTGACATGTGAAGAGATGCATACAAAAATGAAAGTCCAGTAAGATTGGCAACAAGACCAGGTATCTGTCCAGATAACTTGTTTCGACTGAGCCTCCTGAAAACCTTAACAGGTCACCATGAATCATTGTAGCTAGAAAACATCAGAACTAACGAGAACCTCACTCACAAGTAACTTAGATGGTCCAGAAACCCCAGGGAGCTTGGAATTTCTCCAACAAACTGGTTACCAGAAAGGTCAAGCGTTTGAAGTTCTAAGAGCTTCCCAACCTCAGTTGGGATTGTGCCCAACAACTCATTGTTCTGCAAGAGCCTAAAAGTACAAGCATAACAATTGATCAGTTGATGCAGAAGAAAGTTAAATAATACTCCAAGTTCTTTAGTTTTCCTCAAGCAATGAAGTAAAATAATTTGAGAAAAAACAATAACCCACATCATTGTATGAATGTGCTTCAAAAAGTATTGTCATTTGTCAGTAGGCATTAGGAAGTTATAGGATGCAAACTTGCAAAAATTTTGAACAAAGAAAGTTATCTGGAGCTCTCACATTGTCCTCAGGTGAGTTAGATTCCCAATACTCGGCGACAGGGTACCTGATAGACTCATACTTTGCATTTCACTGGTAGCAGCAGTAAGAGCAGCAACAACAACAACAATTAAATAAGAAATTTCATTTTGCCTATTACCCAAAACTTACCATGTTCAAAGAAAAATAACCGCATTTTCTCTAGAAGCAAACAAGACTAATACTGTTTTCCACTTTACTTACAGAGAAATGACATAACCTTCGACGGAGCAGCCCACCATGTTCCAAGTGCAAGGATCGACAGAGTTAATATCCCAGGCATCCATTACACGCAACCCATCTCTCATTTCTCTCTTGACAGCCATCAATGCTGCCACTGATTTCAATATGCATCAAGAAAAATAAAGAGGAAAATCATCAGTGAACACCCAGAAAATATTGAGAGAACCAATCGTTCCAAGTTAATAGAAAGACGGAAATTTGTATCACTAGATTCACCTTCAAAGTTGACACCTTTCGGAGATAGAAGTGTATCAGAGGCTCTAGAGAGATGCCCAGAAATGAACCAAAAGATAAGTAAAACAGCCAACAAGCTTTCCATGTAGATCTTAGTTTGGTTTTCTGTCTTGATGGCAGTCCAAAGTCTGACAGTAGGGTTGGAGTCATTAGAACTTCAAGAAGGTCTAAGTAGTATAAGATTTAACTTGGACTTCTCGAGTCCCTAAATCTTTCTTTGGAATCTTTCATTGTCTCGGGAACTGTTAATTGAGAGCCGAGTGACGATCTAGTCCAACATGCATTACAATTTTCTTTTTCTGTTGATTAGGAAAATAAATCTGGTCAATCATTATCCCCATAGCAGTTAAAGACAGATTGCATGATAAAAACAATGAAAGAAAACGTTTTCCAGTCGAATAATTTTTGTCTCAACTATCTCTTGAACTTGAGAAGAAAAGACAAGACTTCACTTTCTTCGTACATTTGTTAATATTTTCTTGCAAGGGTGGGAAGAGATGCGAAGGAGAGTCCTGGCCTGGAAGAATCTCCAGATTCGGGCATGACTGAGAATCTCAATCATTTGTCTGAAGTAATTGGGCAGGTGAATCCAAGGAATAGGAGCGAGTAACGCTTTGTGATGTTGAGTCTTTTCATTTCTTAGATGAAGAAAAACAAAAGGGCTCTCCATCTCAAACATGACGCCGTTGCTTTGACAGTTGAAACCCCGACAACTTTTGCTCCTTCCACTATTTCGCCAATTTCGAACAAAAGACCCATCCAATAATTTTGTCAAGTAGTGGACACTCCGCATATTAGACTTTGCACATACAGTGCGAGTACCGAGTTACGATCACACGAGTAGACTGTGCAAAGGAAATTGCAAAGCCGAATGATTTTAAAATGTGGATTTTTCCGGCAACAAAACTATGGAAATGGGTATTTATTGGAGAATATTCATTTAAAACTTGACTCCCATCAATACATATCTAATCACACCCATTTCCTGCCTGCACAAGCCACCAAGCACCTTGGCAGCTTGATTGTTTCATGTTCCATCACCTGCAGTTAGCATATGAATGTAAGGTAGTAGAGCTGCTAGAGCATGCAGAGCTTTACGCTTCTGGATCACCAAATGTTAGATCCAGCATACTCCTTAATCCTTGAGGCATAAGCCAGGTAGTGCAGACCTGGAAGTAGTGAAATGAGTTATGGAGCAAAAATGTCCGAACCCCGATGAGAAGCAGGAAGGTGCAACAGGTGTTGCTATACTACAAGAGAACATCATCCAATTACTTCCGGGGGTGATTAATTCTTAAAGATCTTCCACAAGAAGTCATGAGAAACTGGTTCAGTCTGAATTTGCTGAGGCTGGGCGCCGTTGTTTGGATCCATGAACTCAATTGATTTCAACTAGAAGATACCTGCAAAAATAATAAAGGCACACCGGGGGTTGATCACCGACTTGCCCCTCTGATGCTTAAGTCAGTTCTTTGTCGTAGGTTTTGTGCTATGAACAAAGGGTATTTGGGTTCTTAGAGTCGTACCTGCATCGTGAGGAAATAATGAACTTATATAGTAAATACCTGCCGTGTTTAACTCATCATCTTGGGAATGGATCGATCGGCCCATACGCCATCCTAGGGTTGGACTTGGGCCTAGCACGACCGACCTAACCATAAGCCCCCTACTCCTCGAGTCCGATCAGGGAGAAGGATCGATGGAGTACATAGGGTTCGTGCAGCTCGCCTGCGTGACAGCTTGTGATAGGCCCGACCGATCGGACATCGACGCCTAGTCAGAGCACTCATGAATTATTACCTATGGCGCGTGTCCTCTGACAGATTTTTAAAATTTGAAAATGAGCGTCCTTTCGTGTTGCTTTTATGGTTATGCACGTCTTTTCAACTGTTGCGCCGCTCCGTGTGTCTGACACCCCTAATTTACACGGCTCAGGTTTGTCACACGTCCAACTTCGATTGGTGTCCCCGTTCATGTGATCTTTGTGATAACCGCTTGGAATCGACAAATTTCCTTCACTACCGTTTCTGCGTATTTGATTCTCCAAACTCTGTTCTCTCTGCTCTTCCTCTCTTTGCCTGCAGTCCTCGGAATTTTCTTTTCACCGTTGTACAAACTCCAAATTTCAATCATCAAACTAGGTACATCCTCTCTCCTTTCCTCATCCTATACATTTCCTTTTCATTAACCATATCGTCGACTAGCCTTAAGAGTGAACTTAGACTTAGGGATGAAACCACCACCTCCTCCTCTTTTTCATCGTCTCCTCGCCGATCTTCATCGCGAACGCCTATGAGACTTAACGAAGAAGTAGATACGGCCCAGAAAGAGCTCCACTGAGAACTGGCCGCCGAAAGTACTTTACAGATTGTTGGGCCGCTTGAGAGAGTGACGGAAGCGATGGAGGTGCCGGAGGCAGGGGAAATGAAGCGCCGAACGTAGGGAAAGATGAAGAAATCACGACGACTGACCGGAAAGACGGGTAAGTCGTTGAAAAGTTACCAAGCGATCCATCGATGATGACCGAAAAGGAGTTGAACCGATCCATCATCAAAAATAATATCCCTTCGTCCTGGGACCCAGGTTGGCTTGCAAGAATGAGCGAATTTATAGCAATATGGGTGGCTATTTTGCTGTTTCAGACAGCTTTTTCTCGATTGGTGGTATGATGCTTCCATATGCCCCAATCATCGATGAGGTATGCTGCGCTCATAAATTGATGCCGAGCCAGATCCCCCCGAATGGTTGGAGGTTCATTAACGATCTCGCTCTGCTGTGCCATCATTTCGGGTGTCCCACATCTATCGATATTCTGCGACACTTCTTGAGAATGAGTCAAAGCTCAATCACTGGGGCCGGGATTCCTCACTTCCAGTATAAAGACGCAAGGTATCGTCCTGCTGGAACGGATTCGTCAATCAAGGTCTGGAAGACGAAGTCCTTCTTTGTGAGGCCCCCGGGATCTACCTTTGAGTCCAGACCGTGGAGGTACCCCCTGTCCTAGCAATGGAACGATACTTCAAATTTGTCCTTTACTAGAAAGGAATCTGAAGTGATCGACCGAATTAAGGCGCTCGGTC
>JANZLF010000002.1:22843255-22855947 GCA_026546835.1 Erythroxylum foetidum
CTATTTGAGTACAGTAAGTTCCGTGAGGAACAGGAATACATAAATATATTTTTTAAAGATTGTGATAAATAGAATTACAAAATGAAGCTCGTAATATATTTAATAAATTACTAAAATTTCATAATATTCAAAATAATATATCTCAATCTTTACAAAGAGAGTGATCATCGCCCCGTAAATGACAAAGGAATTAGAAATAAGGTAATTTGAAAAGTGACATTCAATAAATGTACTATTCAATTTATCCATAATTGTATACAAAATAATAATACTTCTTTTTAATAAGTACTTAATTTTTATGTATTAGTTTTAAAATATATAAATAATAAATTGTTAGCTCAAACAAAGCACATGTAAGAAGCTTTAGTTACAGGCATGCCTAGAGATATGGATAAGACGAAAGAATTTAAGCATCGCCATGAGAGGTCCTTACATACCTTCTTCTGGATCTAATTGACCGGCTTGACATGTTATAGAACTGATAAAGGAGCTCAAAACAAGCAAGCCAAGAAGAAGTAAACAGCGAGTAGAGAAGTCCACCATTGCTGCGAAGTCGGCACCAGAAAACTAAAAAACTGATGAGAGAGATCTTTGCTGGTTTTACTTCCTAGGTACGAGTGGACGATGCTTCGCGTATAAATACTTACTGAGTTGTTGATGCTGATTGCTGACTAGTCTCTCTTTGCCACTGGCTCAAGTCAAGATAATACAGACAGAGAGAGGGACGCGAAGCAGTGAATCTTTTGATAGCTTCCAAGCACAACTTGGGCTTTGTGTGGGGCGTCATTATTGACCCGACATAGTGTCGGCGGCAGGAAGATGCCATATTTGGCAAACTGACCAATCACGTTTGCCGCCAGCTCTGTATAGCTTATAAAAACTATTTTTTAAAAAATATCAAAATTTATATTTAAGAACGTTCAGGGAAACTATCATATTCATCAAATAAATAAAATATTATTTGGTACAAAAAGAGAGAGCCGCCGCTATCCTATCCCCTGACGTATTCATGTCTTCGTCATACTTTTTCATGGTTTGGATAAAATTGTCAATTTTCGATGGGTCTAAACATGAAATATCAAATATGACTATGTGACCTGTTCAAAAGGAGAACAATTTGAAGATGTGTAATTACAGGAAAAGACGTAAGTTCAAAACAAGGAAAGAGAGCTTCTTCTTCTTCCACTCTTTCTTCTCGAAGTTCTCCTTACTTCTTGCCTCTTCCAAAGCTTGAACGCCCCTCCTCCTTTTCTAAGCCTTGGTCTAGTGCCTAAAGCCCCCAAAGCCAACCAAAGGTTTCTACGAAGCTTTGTTATTTTTAACAACTGCCTCATTTGAGCAAACCTTTTGTCTTTTAGTTTTTACATATAAGTTTTAAGGTTTAACTTCCTCCAAAGCCAGATGAAAAAGGAACGACCAGCTTTTGTCCTAATGGAACATGCGATTAGGAGAAAAAGAAAAGGAAAATGTCAGACACTGATTATTAAGAATACAACAAGGCTATCAAGATTAATGTACATTTTCCAAAGTCCAAAGAGGTCAGCCAGTCATAACTGAAACCTTATTCAACTAAGATGTCACTCTTTAAGAAAGAAACTTGTTACATGGTCGGCCTAGATTGTGGCTTAGCACATCCCTGTTGTGTAATGTATGCCACGCACACCCTTAGACCTTCTTGAAGAGCTCGTTTAATGGTGTATGGAACTGAATAATACACAAACATGTTGTTATCAGTGATGTCTCTAGGTGAAAACGCAGCGCTAGCGATTCAAGCAAACACAATAAACTCCTGGTCAATGAAAGTCAGCCGTTCCGACGCCTCTCGCCTCTTTTTTCTTGTGATTTGGCCTTAATCTTTTTGAGAGTAGCAACTACGTCCCTTGTATCCATCCTTTCTTCGGGTAAATCTGCACAACATGCCAAGGCCAACTCTAAAAGAGATGTTAAACAGTCGGTCTTGGCGGCGAACTGTTCCTCGTCTCTGCTGAACAAATCAGCGTCTACAACTTCAGTTATCGCCTTAGGCAAGGATTGTCTAACCCACTCCTTTAAACTCATTTCGCCACCGAACATTTCATCTGTTGGCTTCCTTCTTGTAAAGGTTTCTATTACAATAATTCCAAAACTATAGATATCACATCTCACGCTTACTATTCCTTCAGTTCCATACTCTGCATTTCAATTTCCATTCATCACTACAAATATGACTACATAACTTTGAAACCCAAAAGACTGATTTTGATAACATAGTCGCTTGGAATCTCACCTGGTGCCATGTAACCAATGGTGGCTAGAGTCATGGTTTGAGTCATCGAGTCACCTTCACCTAGAAGTTTTGCAATGCCGAAGTCACCAACATGGGCAACCATATTCTGATCTAACAGAACATTGCTGGGCTTCAGATCACAGTGAACCACAGGTTTGATGCAGCCATAATGGAGATATTCTAGTGCTTGCGCAACGTCTGTCAGTATATTCAACCTTTGGAGCATATCTAGATGGTAGTTGGGAGCATATAACCATGTCTCAAGATTCCAATTAGGCATAAGCTCAACTACTAAAGCTTTAAAATCTGGGGTGCTGCAACTGCTAATGACTCTGACAAGATTTCTGTGACGAAGATTGCAGAGAAATTCACATTCAGTCTCAAAGCTTCTGAATGCTCTTTCCTTTTGCAAGTTGAATACCTTTACTGCAATACTGATCCCATCTGATAGGGTTCCCCTGTACACTGAGCCAAAACCCCCAGTTCCAAGCAAGTTACTTCCTTGGAATCCATCTGTTGCAATCTCAAGTTCACGATATGACATTCTTCTCCATGTTGCCAAAGTTTGCGTATCTTCTTCAACTTTTGGTTTTTGATTTCCTTTACGAAATCTAAAGAACAAGAAGACAAGGGCAAGCATCAGAAGAAATGATGCAGTTGTTGGCAAAATATACCTTTTCATAATTATCCCAGGAGTCCTGGAAGAAGGGCTATGCTTGCATGGCTGGACTTGCAGCCGACCTGAACCACATAGTGCATTGTTTCCTAAGAACGATTGAATTGAAAAATTTCTGAACTGTCCTCCCTCTGGAATTTCTCCTCGTAATTGGTTGAAAGAGACATTAAAATATTTGAGAAGAGTGAGTTTTTCCAACGAATTGGGAATCTCTCCTGAGAGACTGTTACTTGACAGGTCCAGTAATTGCAAACTAACCAACTGACCAATTGATGGAGGAATATGGCCCTGAAACCTATTACCTGATAAAGAAAGATTCACCAAATCTTGAAGGTCTCCAATGCTGTTGGGAATTTCACCTGATAGTTGATTTTTTGATACATCTACTGCTATTACAACCTTCAGGTTTTTGATTTCTAGTGGCAGATTTCCGCTCAGAGAATTCGAAGACAAGTCTAGTTGTAACACGTATTGTATAGTCCACAAAGTAGAGGGTATCCTGCCAGTGAACCTGTTGGAAGCCAAGATCAGTGATCTTATAGACATAAGATTGGCCAAGCATTCAGGTATTGATCCAGAAAGAGCATTTCCATCAAGGTACAAATAAGCTAATTTTTGCAAACTGCACAAGTCGTGTGGGATGGATTCCTGTAATTTATTCTTTGCAAGAGATAGAAGTTGAAGATCACTAAGTTGTCCCAGTGTAGGTGGAATTGTTCCAACAAGTTCATTGCCTTCCAGGTTTAGATTTATTAACTTCCTCAAATTCCTTATCTCTTGGGGAATGATACCCTTCATTTTGCAATTACGAGCAGCAAAGGACTGAAGAGAATCAGACATGTTCCCAATAGAATTTGGGAGGAAGCCACCCAATGGATTGAGTGACAGCTCTAAACTCAACAAACTTTTGCAGCTTGTTAACGATGAAAGAAAGGGTAAACCTGAAGATGAAGGTTTCGTGGTCAAAAAATTATCCTCCATATCAAGATTTTGAAGATTTGTTAAGTTTCCAAGACAACCAGGAATAAAGCCAGAGAGCGAGTTGGCGCTTAAGATGAGGTCAACAATCTGAGAAGAATTGCAGATGGATTCAGGGATTGAACCACTGATTTTATTTGATGAAAGGTAAACCCACTGAAGATTTGGAAGATTAAAGCCTCCACTTGATGGAAACTGGCCTGATAAGTTATTCCTAGTTAGCTCAATCATTGATATCCCTGAGATATTGAAGATAAAAGGTGGAATGTTGCCGCTGATATGATTCAATCCCAGACGTAGTACCTGTAGATTCTGCAGGTTTCTAATCTCTTGAGGTATTATACCTGCCACAAAGTGAATGTTTAACAACATATAAGAGTTGAGGCTGTATTTAAAATTCCAAAGTGACTTTGCTATAATAACTGTGGACTACATGCTAGATTTGGGATTGCAACGAATAAACGTTCCATATTTTGGTTACTATACATACAAATTGGAGACTTTTGATCTTTTTTCGTCGTAAAGCCATAACAGTGCTGATTAAGTAGTGTATTATTTACCTGTTAAGCTGTTATTCCCCAAGAATATGTTCTGCAGAAAACTGCAATTACCAATCTCCACTGGGATGCTCCCTTTAAAACGGTATACGTAAGTCCTAGAAAAGGCAGGTGAATGTATGTATGCACCATAAAATTTACCAAAACAGAGTCAGTGGCAAAACCTGTTAAGTTGGTTCTATCCATGTACAAAGTGGCGAGAGAAGTACAATGTCCAATCTCTCTTGGCAAGCTTCCTGAAAATTAACGCGTCATCTAGCTACAGTTAGCTACTTTCTTTTTTCTTTTTTTTTTCTTCTTTTAACAATGGAAGATAAAAGCAACTGCTTATATCCTGAGCTGTGAAGGATATGAAATAATTACCTTGCAAAGTGTTGAATTCTAAAGACAATAATTCCAGAGTTCTAAGATTGAAAATCTCCCGAGGGATTTCACCTGCCAATTTTGTTTTTTTTAATCAAATTTGATGCCAATTATTAAAAAAAATGGTAAGAGGAAGCATGAATAAATCAATTAAAAACACGTGAGAGTGCTTAGTTGGTGGGTTTAGAAAGGGTTCAATGGGTATAGAATGACAAAGGGGTGGTTAGTTATATATTATCATAAAACTATTATGATATCAAACTTTCATGTATTACTCCATACCCCTCAAGCATGAGAGGAATGTCAATCATTCCTGCGTGACAATTCATCTTTTTTTTTCTTTTAATTATTAAATATAATTACTTAAAATAATTTACAATATAATATAATTAATTAATTATAATATAATTAATTAAAATTAATTATATTTTCCTCTTTTTTAGCAATTAAATATAACTAATTAAAATATAGATTAAAATTTGATGTAAAACAAATATTTAACAAACTTTTATTTGTCAATATTTTTAACAAACTAACCAATATCAATAGTAATAGTAATCATTCCTTCGTCTTAACCAACTATCATAATTACAATGACTATATTCATTCTCATTCCTCGTTATATTCATTTTCATTCCTATTATTATTACAGTTTTCAATAAATAGGTTGTTATTGTTGGTAAGTTTGGAAAGGGACACTATTATGATATCTAACTTTTAGGTATTGCTTCCTACTTCTCAAGCATGAGAGGAATGCCAATCATTTCTGAGTGACAATTCATCTGTTTTTCTTATCTTTTTATAATTAAATATAATTAATTACAATCTAATTAATTAAAATAATATTATAATATAATTAATTAAAATATAATTAGTTAATTATATTTTTCTCTTTTTTAGCAATTAACATAACTAATTAAAATATAGATTAAAATTTGATGTAAAACAAATATTTAACAAACCAATCAATATCAATAGTAATGATAATCATATCATTCCTTCATCCTAGTCAATAATCATAATTATAATGATTATATCCATTCTCATTTCTCACTATATTCATTTTCATTTCTATTACTATTATAGTTTTCCATAAATAGGTTGTTCTTGTTGCATTAAATTATTTCGTGTAGTCCCCAATTAATAAAAATCATATTTAATTTGATAACTGATAAAAATTTTATTTAAATCTTATTTTTCTACTGTAATTTATGTACATAATGATCCTAAACTTTATCCTTAGATTTGAATGTTTTTTCCTTAACTGTAATATATTATATTTATGATAACAGTACTACATTAATATGCTAAACTATTGGTAAAGTTTATGTGTTGGGACTTTTTAGACCCTTAAAAGCTATAGACAATTAGAAACCTTGTATGAAAACAAGCAAATTAATTAAGGGGATAAAGCGTTACCTTTGAAAAGGTTGGTGCCCAGGTACAGCCACCTTAATTTCGTCAAATTTCCAATCTCAATCGGTATGTTTCCTGTCAATAAATTGGTATCTAATGCCATAACTTGGAGTTCTTCACACTGGAACAAGCCGGACGGGAAATCCCCGGACAACTGGTTCTGGCTAAGATCAAGATGCTGTAGCTTGGACTGATTCGTGCAAATACTTTCAACGATACCACTTAAGTTGTTGAGTGGGACGGAAATGAGTTGCAGAGAAGTCATGTTGAAAATCACACGAGGAATAGATCCATGAAGCAGGTTAGAGCCCATTGCTAATTTGTTCAAGTTTGAAAGATTTCCAATCTGCTCAGGAATAGTCCCCTGCAGGAGATTCTGGCTTAGGGACAGGACCTCCAATGATGTCATGTTGTATAAGGATGGTGGAATGGTGCCCGTGAGTCGATTCCCTGCAAAGTTTATGTACTTCAAACGTCGTAAATGGAAGAGTTCATCGGGGAGTTCACCGTAGAAGCTGTTGTAGCTGAGGTTGATATGTACTAAAAAAGAGAGGTTTCCAAGTTGAGGAGGAATTGTTCCCTTGAGTTGCATGTTGGAAAGATCCAAGGCAGCGACTCGAGGGTGGCGAGTACTGCATACGACTCCAACCCAGTGGCAGATTGGAGTAGCAACGGACCAATTACTTGTTATGGTATTGGTGGGATCGGAAATAATGTGAGTTTTGAACGCCAAAAGTGCAAATTCATCAGCGAAGTTGCTCTTGAGAAGTGCTTCGGAGAGACCTATGCTTCTTATGATGATCAGGAACACAAATGCCACAGAAGATCGCGGAGCATCCATTAGTTTTTAGGAAGTAGAAAACATCGGCAAAAAGGCACGATATTTGAGCCAAGTAGTGGTACTGATATTATTAATGAACATGAATGTGAATGCAAAGAAATTAGTGCTGGAAAATTGATGAGCACTTCGTAGAGATCCAGCATACTTAGTGGAGTCAAGTCTAGTCGATGTTTTGTGGTGAAAGTTGACCTTAAATCCAAGTCAATTTTACTAATGTGATTCTTTTTGTTCTACTTCTCCCCAATTTTCATGGGTTATTGAGCTGAGTAGTGGAATCCAATTTAGGTCATCAGCACCGTTTTCCTTTTCAAAAAAAGGATTAAGTTTATTTGGTGTTACCAAAATCTTAAAATCCAATTCAATTAAGTTCCAACCAAATAACTTTTATGTCCAATTAGTAAAATAAGAACGTATGCATTAGGGCGAAATTTGTATTTAAGCAAGTTATTTGTGATAAAAATTAAAAATGATTTATTAAAAACTAAATAAAATTACATGTCGGTAAAATTATCGAGTTTCTTTAACCCTATTGATGTTCTTAAAATTATATTATTTAATGTTAAAAACGAAAATTATAACTTTTTTTTAATAGAAATATGCAAATCCCTGTTTTGGAAAAGTACCAAACTAGATATTCTAGGGGCAGTCGGAAGTGGGGTGGACCGCGGAGACTTTTGGTCGGGCAGATGGGCACGCGGTTTTAACTTTGTCCACTCAACGTGACGCTTTTTCCTTCATGCAATCAGCAATATTAAGAATGGTAATATGGGCCGATCGGTATCAAGTTAATGTTTAAATTTTGAGTTAATTTAAAGATTTTAATCAGTTTAAATAAATTAATAAATAAATTAAAAATAACAGTATTAAAAAATAATTATTTTTGTTCAAAACCCGATCGAATTTTCTAATTCTAATATAACCAATTGCCATTTATAACAAATATTTTTATATTGAAATTAAGTTAATATTAATTAAAACTAAGTCTTTATTAGTTGTAATATTCGATATAATGATATAATAATAATAAAAATAAGACTTAGTTGTAATATTCGATATAATGATATAATAATAATAAATATTTTATTTCATTTATTGCAAAGGACAAATTTTCCCATAAGCTTCGGTAAATTATTTATTTTATGAATACAATAACGAAATCATTTTTTGAATTACTTTAAATCTTAATTATGAAAAAATCATAAAATATTTAAATATGACATATTGGACGAGATTAAACTAAATTATGTAATATTCAAGTATATATAATAGTGTTTAATGATGAAAACAAGAATAGCTAAAAATTAAAAGCTTTTTACTGAAAAGACTACAAAATAAATTAATAGAAAAATGAACTAAATTATTTTTAAAAAAAGATTGCAATAGCAAATATCAAATTTATGATATTATATAAATATAAAATGAGAATATGAATATTCCTTTATGTTATACCTATAGTACAACATCACAAAACCACATACCCCAGTGCAAAAACTTGTTCGCTTTGCTCGGGGAGAAGGTCATCCATGCTTTTATAATATAAATATCAAACAAAGGTGGGAACTTAGGCAGATGCTATCGCACAATTTTATAGGAATGATATTAATATACAAGAGAAACGGAATTAAAAAGACAATTAATTTAATAACTATAAATAAAATAATATTTATTCAACATAAATATTTCAGTTCAATTACTTTAATATCTTATTCAAATGTTATTTATCATGAAATTTATAAAATTAAAATTTACAACGAAAATAATGTATTAACTTCTTACTTTATTTAAAATCATATATATATATTCATTTAACATTATATATTAAGAATAAGAAATAAATAATGCATATAGATTTCATTTTGTTACGAGTAAATGCATAAATTAATTAAATTATTTGGTTGCTGAGAAAATAATATATAATGAATGTGCCAATTAATAGGCTTATCTAATATAGGTAAAATAAATGTCCTGATTAATAAAATTACTTAATATGCAAGGCAATAATTATATCAATACCTTTTATAAGAATATAAATAAAGAGATTGACTTATTTTTTATATTGTTTCTTTTCTCTATTCTTATTTTATTTCTCTCCAAAAAATCCTACGATTTTTTTATTATCACATATGAATACAAGAAAATTAATATTGGAAAATTTTGTAGATATTAAGCAGACACTAGCAAAGTCTAGATGGTTTCAAGAATTGTTATAAATTCAATTTATCTCTTAATATTTTATAAAAGGTTAAATTAATTACTTACAAAATAGTACTTTTTGTATCATAAATCTTAATATAATTGGGTTTTTGTTATGTGTGCAATTGAAATATTAAGTGACATGATAGCTTGACAATATGTTAAGATGACCTTTTGCAATTTAAAAATAACTTAATTTTTTTCTTAATTTTTTTTAATTATTGAAACATTTAAAATATTATATTAATTATTTTAAATTAATTAAAATAATTTAAGGAAAACAATAGTAAACCCAACATGATTATCTTTTATTCTCTTCTTCTTCACTCGAGACTCTTCTTATCCTCAATATAAAAGTCCCCAACATATAATCCTTAAATGTACCCGAATCCTTCTTATTATGGCTTATTACTAACTCCTAAAGCCATAATATTGCTGACTCCCAATGCCATAAATGGCTTATATTATCCTCGAATCCTTCTTAGATGATTTAGGTTTTTTATTTTTATTTTTGGGTTTCATATTATATATTCTGACCTTTTTCATGTAAGATTTTGTGTTTAGGAGGGCATAGATTGAATTCTCAAAATTCTCAATTATGGGTTTCCTTAATATGAACTTTGCACTTATATTCAAATCTAATTTGATCATAGAAATTTAGGGTTTTTTAATTTCAATTTAAAAATTTTAATCAATAACAATAAAACAACTCTATTCAAGTTAGTTTTGATATCACTTTTAGACAATCGGGATGAGATCTAATCCTACACGTTATGAAATAATATATAGAACTTTTTTATATGCCAATATCATTTTAAAATTCTGTAATATGATTAACACACAAAATATGATAAAACTTGAATAATAATCCATATCTTTTTGCAAAGCTTGATCTTTTTCTTATTGTTTATCTTAGACATGTTCAAAAATTTGCTAATCACAATCACTATAACTGCACATGTGTCTGACCTCTAATGACATCTATAGAACTTGTTGAGAGACACTACAAGTGATATAGAAAGGGTTATGTAAGACGTGTAAACTCATTTAGAGCTTAAGAATATTTATAATAGGGTTTAATCTTTTAGTAATTTAATTGAAATAAAAATATAATTTTAGTTAGAATTTTATTAGAATAACAATTAATTCTAATTAAATACTAATTGCTCCAAATAATATTCAGTATTTTATATTGGTCCTTATTTATTAAATTTTTTGTATTTAACCTCTTAAATTTTCAAACTTTATAATCAAAACTTGATTAAATTATATTTTTCTCTCATTAATCGTTCTATATGTATGACTTAGTAGGTTCGTAAATATTTTGGTAGTGGATGTAAAACATAGTCATAAATCATCTTTAATATTAGATAAATTAAACTTTTTTAGTTTATCTTTAAATCTCTATTTTAAAAAATTATATCTAGAGATCAAAATTGTCGTCTAGTAATACATCATGACTATAAAAATATTAGGAATTTTAAAGTAATTTTAACTAAACTTTTCTTGAATGATTTTTTGTATAATTTAATTATTTCGTTATATAATATTCTGTTTAAATATAGAATATGAAATTAATAACTACTCTATTTGAGTCCAATTATGTTAGTTCTCAAGTATTAGTGATTGTTTCTTTTAATGGCAATTGAAAACTATTTTTAAAGTGTTATACCACCTTAGGAAATGATTTCTTAATTCAATACCAACCAAAAATAATGAAACATTCTTCTTAATCAGTTTAGGGTAATGAATCCTATATTGATAACTTAATTACTTTTATATAGTTCATATTATATCTAATGACTATCGATTGAGTTACCCTTGACTAGAATATGTCATAAGTAATGTCAAAACATATTAATCCCTATTTGAGATACTTTGAAGATCTCAAGTCAAATGATTATTTATATAGTTGTCATAATGAGAACTTATATATATATACACAAGTAATGTTTCAAATAAAATTTTCATATATGATCAATTTAGCGAACTTATTTCTCTAACAAACAGCTACATATTTATTTAAATATGTCCATACTTTAATTTATAATATCCACTATTTTTCGTAAGGAAAATGAACAATTTATGAATAATAAATAAATACATTATAATTTTCATAATTAAAGTCTCATTATAAATTTATTTACAATATTGTACATTTATTTAATGTATTTTTCATATGCATTTAAATATGTATAAAGTTAATAATATTTTTAAATAATTATGTCATTAAACTACAATCTAGTAATTGACTTGAGGATATAAACCAATAGCTTCAATAGTTAACTTATTTGTCTTTGGCGTAAAATGAAGTTCATAGACTAAAATGTGTCCTCTAATAAACTAGAAGGGGAAATTTCTAGCGTAGGTCATTTTACTACTTTGTCTTTCCCAAATAACATTGGTTTCTATGTATTAATGGCAATTTTTGCCTATTCATCCCAATTCAAAGTCAACAAACTCGACCCAAGTTAACCGAGTTTTGGGTTTGAGATTCGAGTTTGATTTGGTCAAAAATCCGATTATGCTAATTTAATTCAAAGAAAATCAATCTTTAACTCACCCAAACCCAAGTTTATTTCCGTGCAGCAAACCAATTCTACCAGTTGCTGCACTAAAAGGCAATTCTTCCTGGCTTAGACATATTTGTAGATGTTGGACTGACTTTGGAGTATCCGTGCAGCCTGGTAACGTCGTGTTAGATGGAAAAAATGGCTGCTCTAGGTTACCAAAACGCAAGGCAATCCACTATTGGCTATATGGATTATCCCTTTGCTTATTCATTTCTTAATACGCAGGTGAATGAATGGGCTTTGACTATTTGTGATTACTTACATGTGAATTTGTGTGACAAGTGGCTTGATGGAAAGATTGACTAACAGATGAAATCATTAAAAAGAATTGAGCCAGTAAGTTGCTATTGAATGTGACAACGTTCCTTGATTAAGCTTTACCGTTTCAAGGCTCCGATGTTGAAGGTAACGTGACAAGATGAGGCATTCCATTCCAGTATTGGAGAGGTGACAAGATTTGACCAAAAATCCTGGAGAATCTACGGGTTTTAAGTATTGGCCTTGACTTCGGTTAATTTTAAGGAAGAATTCTGGCAAGGATGGTGAGGGCTGCTTTGGGTCTGGGTCTCAGTTTGGGGGCAGTTCTGCTATGGCTCTGCTTCAAGAGGCTTTATATCTGGATCCCACTCGCCCATTTACTCACCAAGGTCTCCCTCCCTAGTCCCTACACCTTTTCGTTTTTGTTCTGGTTTCGTTTTCCGCCATTGGTTTTCTACTTTGGTTCTTAGGAGTTTGGGACCAACACAACAGATTGATAAAATTAGTGTAAAACTCAACACTGAAGAAACACGTGCCATGTGTTATGCGTGCACTGCCATGTGTGTTAATT
>JANZLF010000002.1:22856047-22866219 GCA_026546835.1 Erythroxylum foetidum
TCAATAAAAG
Organism: Erythroxylum foetidum; assembly: GCA_026546835.1. Classification (NCBI taxonomy): domain Eukaryota; kingdom Viridiplantae; phylum Streptophyta; class Magnoliopsida; order Malpighiales; family Erythroxylaceae; genus Erythroxylum; species Erythroxylum foetidum. The sequence continues at coordinate 22,856,058 of JANZLF010000002.1, forward strand.
TAGCAATCTTCAAGTTAATTTCTCTGTGTGTTTTATCTCTTTCATTATCTTTTCCTATCTTCCAATTCTTTGTTATACAGATGTACTTGAAAGTCTTTACAACTGCCACTCCTACCCGTAACGTTTGTGTGTGTTTTAATGAACTGTTACAGAAACTGAAAGAGTAGGAACAGGATACCTAAAACCTTTGTTGGGGTGGGTCCCTGATCTGTAGTAACTACATAGTATTAAATGGGACAGGACAGAACGGACCATCTCCTCTTGGGTGGGAGATGTAAAATCTCCTTGTCCTTGTTTCCCTTGATCTAAAAAAGGTGTAAGCAAATTTGGTTGGATTAAACGCTTTACCGATTCTGTTGAATCCAAGCCCACTTGGGTACCCATAAATAACATGAGTTGGTTGAAAGGTCCCGCCAAAATCAGACGAATCAAAATTCTGTCTCTTCCACCACTCCTTTCTTTTACTTCCATGCTATTTAAGTGTGCACGAAGAAATCAATGTCAATGTTATGCCCTTGAAAAAATGCATGCTTCTGTTGTTGCTCTGCGTTTGGTAGCAAGTTGCTTTTGCAGAAATGAGACTTAGTTTTGAAGGTTAGTTTCTGAAGTGGTGAGTTTTCAAATAATGTCTTGCATTCCACTCAAACTTCGACGTTTACATATATCACCCCCCCTCAAACCTACTTCTTGGCTTCACTTTGAATTCAGGACCAAATGTTAGTAATTTTTAGTTCTTGTTTTCTGGTGTGCCACCAAACCTGATTTTTAGCAGTTTTCTCTATTGGGTTGGTGTGAAGGGATAAAGTATACAAATGGATCAGAAAAATAAGGTGAACTAGAGGCTTCAATGTCGTTGTGAGGTCTCGTTAGTTTTAGCAGCTGAAGCTTTACTAAAAGAAACAATGATATAATGGCAAAACAAGGATCACCAAAATGTACACGTTGTGGTTTATCAGATGGGATGAAAGATTATCAGATACTAAGTTCCGAAAGTGTAGCAGGTAGTGATCCCACTTTTGTAAGGAGACCTTCGGGAGGGGATAATCATTACAAGACCAAAGTATTATTGCTTCATAGCGAGAAATATGAGCATGCCAAACTTGGTCCTTGTAGAGGAGTTAATGTTGGGAAAAGGCATGTTTGGTTTCGCAATCATGTCAGTTCAATTCTGTATATTTTTGCACTTGTCGGATCTCTTTTCGTGCTTGATTCTTGCATGATGTCCATCTTTGATTCAATATACATTCGGAATAGTTCAGCCTCAAGCATATCAAGTGATTCCAAGGTATCATTTCGATAAGGCTTTATTAGGGAAGCCCCAGAATCAAAAACTAGCATTGCCACATTCTACTGTTTTAGATGATAATTATGATTTTAATTGGAGTAGCTTCACTTAGTTCCAGTTATACTGTTTTAGATGATGAGCATGATTCTATTTGGTGCAAATTCTCTTAGTTCCAGTTATCTGATCTGCAAATGCATCTGACCTGCATTGTGCCGTATGTTTGATGCTCTGATTGAAACTTCTGGTAATCATAGAAAGACTTTTACATGAATAAATGTGTCAATATCATTATATAAATGTACACAACCTGTCAAGTTTCTTATAGACAAACTTCAAAATGCAATAGTCAAGTATTTTGTGTGTGGCTATGCCTTTGTCCCCTGGTCCTTCCATTTCGTCAGAATTTTACAAGTGAATAAAGATGCACTAAGATTAGGAAACAATACGGCAGATTGCGATTAACTGATACAGATTTCTTTAACACTGATCCAAAGGAGGTTAGCATCGCCTACATTGATGAAGTAAAACCACCAATTCAGATGTATGGTCGACTCTTGAATTTGGCTTCTACTGCTCTCGCAGAGGTTTGCTTCAGAGTTTATTTTTTGGTCAAATAGGTGGATGATTATAATAGATACAACTTTTGGAGCTAAAACTTTTACTTTGCCTTAGAAAGAGCGGAAGCAAGAGAAATCGGGTTTCTGGGAAGAGCCATACCAGGAGGCATCTGCATGGAAACCTTGTGCAGACAAAAAATATTCAGAAAAAATAGGTGACTTCTTGTGATCAATTGACTTTCAAGAATTCTACGGTAGTTCATTTGCATATAAGCTAATGCTATGTATGATAACTTATAGCTGAAGTGTTACCTCTGAAATACCGATCGGAGCGGTATGTTTATTCCTAAAACTCTTTTGATGAATCAGGGAATTCTGGAAAAAGGAATGGCTATATTTTAATCAGCGCAAACGGAGGTCTCAATCAACAAAGAGTTGCTGTAAGTGCCACACACGTATCCCAAGTCCTTTTTCCTAATAACACAGTGAAAGATGAATGATATCTGTCATAGAAAATCTATACAAATTTCCACATTTATCCAACTGTGCTTTTCGTGGTAATGGAATGAAAGATAAAAGATGTGTTCTATTAGGATTTTCTCCTAATTTCCATTTTCCACCCTTTTATCATTTTTCATCTTCTTAACGTGATTTTAAACTGTCACCATGAGCAAGCTCTCCATTTGATTGAAGTTAGCTCGTGTATCATATGACTGAGAGCAATGGATAGAAAGCAAGGCACTGGCCGGTTACAGGAAAACGCAAGACTTGTGGATCAAAGTGGATCAATTTCCATTGCTACTCCAATTACATTTTACTAAGACCATGTAACATTTTTCACATTTTTTAGCCACTTTTGTTGCGAATTTGGTTGAAGCAATTCCCTTTATTATATTATTCATACGCATTTTATGGTCACCTTGTGGAGATGAGAAGAAAAGGAATCTCCTAAGACCTAAGCAATAAACAAAGCTTTAGCAGGTGTCTAAACAGCATTAGAGGCTGAAGGGCGTACGGATTAAGAGTTATATGCACATCTTTGTGTTGTGTTTAACAATGCTTATTGTTGCATTCAGAAGCTTAAGTAATGCAATCATTCTGTCTGCAGATTTGCAACTCGGTTGCTTTGGCATCCCTACTTAATGCAACTCTAGTTCTCCCACGATTTCTATATAGCAATGTATGGAAGGATCCTAGGTCTGGTATTTTATGTATAGACATCAAGAGCTTCCTTGAACTGTGCATCTTGTAAGCATTGACCACTTCTCATTACCTGTTCTCTTTCATGGACATGCAGCCAGTTTGGTGATATCTATCAAGAAGAGTACTTTATGAATATAATGAAGGAGGACGTAGAAATTGTGAAGGATCTTCCTTCTCACTTGAAATCCATAGATATTGAAGCACTGGGTAGCCTAGTATGTATCTTTGATCTTTCTAAGAATTCCTTTGCAACTCCCTACTTGTTTACACAATTATCTTTAACAGCTCTGTGTGCTTTAACAGATTACTGATGCTGACATTCCTAAGGAGGCAAAGCCCATTGACTACCTTGAGAAAGTGCTTCCTTTGTTATTACAGAGTGGGGTTGTGCATTTCCTTGGATTTGGAAATCGACTTGGCTTTGATCCTCTGCCTTCAAAACTTCAGGTAAATGGTATGCCTTGGACATTAAAATTGCATAAGAACTATTGCAGCTAACAGAGAAGCTCATAATTGACATATCTATTTGAAAATTTTGTGAAATTCGCTGAATCAATCCCATCACTCTAGAGAAATCATATGGCAATCAAATGTTCTGGTGGCTGAGAGCCTTGCAAAAGAAGAGAGAGAGAGAGTTTTGATGATTAAAGGCAAAGAAGAAAAGATAGAGATGCTACCACTCACCCTCCATTAGAGCATGCACTTCATTTGTAGTATTGACTTATTTTCGGAATTTAATTTCCAGTATTGACTTTGTGACGCAAAGAATATATTTGTGCAGAGGTTAAGGTGCAAATGTAACTTCCATGCGTTGAAGTTTGTTCCAAAGATTCAACAAATCGCCTCGTTGCTAATCAGAAGGATAAGGAAATATGAACTTGCACAGAGCATGTTGGATAAACAACTACTTGGCAACTTTATGCCCAGTAGTCCCTCCAGAAAGCATGATACAACGAGAAGTTCGTCCAGATATCTCGCTTTACATTTGAGGTTTGAAGTGGATATGGTTGCTTACTCTTTATGCGACTTTGGAGGTGGAGAAAATGAAAAAAGGGAACTTCAAGCTTATAGAGAGAGTCATTTCCCTCTTCTTATAGAACGTTTAAGAAACTCAAAGTAAGAATTACTTGGCTTTTAAAAATTGTGTGTTTCTCTGACAATATTTTGAATTGGATATCTTTCGTGTCACGGTTCTATTCAGGCTTGTCTCTTCATCAGAGCTAAGGAAGCAAGGGAGATGTCCTTTAACACCGGAAGAAGCAGCACTTGTTCTTGCCGGTCTTGGATTCAAACGTGGGACTTACATTTATCTTGCCGGCTCTCACATATATGGGGGAAAGTCTAGGATGAAGCCTTTTACCAGACTGTATCCTAACTTAGTCACAAAAGAAACGCTCTTAACACCCGGCGAACTTGCACCATTCAAGAACTTTTCTTCACAGGTAAGCTAAAAGCTTCTCCATATAACTTTGTTTGATACCTTCTGTGTCACAACACTGTGGACAAATGCTTTGGATGCAGCTAGCAGCACTGGACTTCATCGCTTGTGCAACTGCTGATGTCTTTGCGATGACTGACTCTGGAAGCCAACTATCTTCCCTGGTTTCTGGGTTTCGGACATACTATGGTGATGGCCGTGCTCCTACCTTGCGGCCTAACAAGAAAAGGCTAGCAGGAATTTTGTCAGAGAACAAAACATTAGAGTGGAACAGTTTTGAAGATAGGATAAGGAAAATGATTCAGGAAGGCCAAAGGGTGCGTGTAAGGGGTTTTGGTCGAAGCGTATATCGACAACCAAGATGTCCAGAATGCATGTGCAAGAAGACCTTGTGGTGACCAGCATGCATTCCTAACAAAAGCTATTCAAGTGGCCTCTTGTAATGCCATTGCCCATTGAACCAAAACTACCTGATCTTTATAAACGAATTAACCAGGGGTTGTACATAGAACAGGGTCCTCCTGGTTTATTTCTTTTCTGTTAATAAACACATTGTTTCAATTCAAACTGGGCTGTGTCTCCCTCACTATAAATCAGCTTTATAGTAATAAACCTTAGCAATCCGAGCCATATACATGAAGAATCAATAGGGCAAGGAAGAAAAAAAGACAAAAAGAAGAAGTTTTATCCTTCAGAAGCAAAACAGATGAATCTTTTGTTTTGCTATCTATATATACCAGCACAAAACTTCACATATGGAAATGATGCTTTTCCAATAACGTCCTTCTCTTGGTAAGTGTGTGGTCAAGATGGAGGGAAGAACCGATTAAGGTTGAAAGGAAGGGTGTAAAATTCCTCATTCCTGCTGTCTCCTTTAAAAGTCCTGAATTTAACCCACCAAGGCATTCCTCTGTCCCTGGCACTGTCCTTATAGTCCAATGTGTTGTCTAATAAAACAGAGACGATCAATGCAACAGTTGGCGAAGAAAAGAAGACAGTGTTGAGGAAATCATTGAACTGCACCATCAAACAGTAAAGAAAATTGATTAAATTCACAGAAGCATCCTTCATTTTCAACATGTTCATTCCATCCAACATCATTGAAATGGTCACCAATTTTAGGTTCCATTCAGCAAATCTTCGACACACATTATGCAGAAGAAGAGGCAAGAGAACTCACCCATCCAGCTCTAGTATGAGCAGGACCATGAAAGGCCTTGGCAGTGTATTCTCTAAAATACTCAGGAATCGAAAGACCAAGAAATAATGAGACACCAGTGATGAAAAGGTTTCTCATGGAGTTCATATTAGTGAACTGTAAGAATGACAATCCCACTGAAGCTGACCATAGGGGGAAAAAAAAAAATCAGATCCCAAATAAATTCCTAGAGAATTTATAAGAAAGGGAACTGAAAATTGCACTTTCTTACCAACGAATCCAAACATCACACAATACACGGCAGCAAATATGGGGAAGGGTATCGATGCAAACAGAGCTCCAAACTTTCCTGTAAAGTATTAAAGAAAATGAGCTCAAATGGTAGATTCAACAAATCTAAGCCATTGATAAGTCCATCACTCACCTAACATTGAAAAGAATATCATAAAACCAGTTGAGATTTGAATAACCCTGCGACTACCAACACGAGTGCTTCCAAGCAGGCCCACGTTTTCCCTGTTGTTCTTGGAATGTTAGTCCAATTACATATACAAACTTCTAACATCCAAGTCCATAAACAGCTTCATCTAGAATAATTAGTCACTTACACAGAAACTGTTGAACCAGTCAATGTTCCAAAGAGTCCATCTAGTAGGATCCCAATGCCCTGCCAGCCTATACCACGACTAAGAACATGGGCCGGAGGTGGCGTGGCACTTGCTAGACGTGATGCAGCCTTGTATGCACCAGTTGACTGTTGAAGAAGACGTTAGTTTACTTTTGCTAACAAAGATATCTAATTGACTACCTATATTTGCAAGAGTACCTCAATTAATGAGACGATAACAGCAGCCATCATCCCGAAGCAGTGACCAGCATCAAAGGTAGGAGCACCCCACTGAAGAGGATATGGAATCTTGATCCTGAATCAGATACTTTGTCAAATAAAACTACTAAAAACAAACTTAAGTCCAGGATTATGGCAACTTGAATGGTCTAGTTGTATTCGTGTGAGTTAGTCCATATAATACGAAAATAGCTAGTTGCTCACCATGGAGCAGAAGATATGAGATATGCCCTGTCAGTTCGACAATTAACTTGAGTAACACTTGGACGATGTTTGTACGCGCCACTAGCTGTTAAGAGGTGTGCATATGCCCATATTACTGTGACTGATATGAGGAGAGCAAATCGTTCCAATACTGGCAGTTTTCTGAAGTGGAAGTTCTTCAAGTACTGGTACAACAGAACAACTTTAAGTAAATAGGGAGAATCAGTTTGACCCCTAGTTTATTTTCATTTTTTCTTTCAGGTTCACACTCTCCACAATTATCAGAACTACAACGATTGTTTGTAGAAGAATCCTGGTTATTGTACTGCAAATGCTTTAGAACATAAAACCATTTTCTCTTATCATTTGCATATACTACCTAAAATAATGATGAGAAAATAGTTGATTCTGGAGATCAAAAAGTTAAAAGGAGTAGTTGTAACACCTGGGAAAAGGTTATGAATAAGATGAGCATGGGAATGCCAATTTCTACACAACGACCAACCTGATACAGATGCACCAGAAATTGTGAGTAAGAATCAAGACTACAAAAACAGTGTTGTGTTCAAAGAACAAAAGGAATGTGAATAGTCATCGAAATTGGTCACTATACCACGGGGAAACCTCTATCAAACAGACCAAAGCCCACTAATGCAATCACTGGGACCATTCCAAGAGGACTGAAGAACCTAAAGATATGAATGAGTTTTATCAGTGACATAGGTGTTGCTAAAATTGTTTCATAATTAAGAATATGAAACAAACATACACCCTAGAGAAGGAAGTACCTGGAACAAATAGCCCACAATTGACTGTACCCCAAAATAATCTGTATGCTTGATGATACTATCAAAGCACCTTGGACCGCTCTCATGGTGCTAAGAAATCTCTGGATATGGACATAAGCCCATTATTTAAAACAAAAAGGAAAGATTAACAAACAGTAAATTCGTGTATACTGTAATGGGATTGTGCATTCAAATATCAAATCACAAGCAACTCGTTGCACCATGTGCAGGAAAGCAAGGAGTTCTTGGAAATCAGTAAACGATTTATGAGCATAAAAAAAAAAAAGTGTATAAAACAAAAATATATAAAACGGGTCACTCATACATTGTGTCAAGTAACCCAATCCTCACATTAACACATTCCACTTCGGTGTGTCAAACAAATATAGAACAGAAATAATGAAGATGAGACTAACCAAATGCTGGTCCTGGATACTCATCAACGAAGGATCATGAATTATGGATACAATGGGAACCATAAACGCGTAAGACCCTCCAATCACTGTCGGTAAACGCGTCCCAAACAGCGTCTGTAGTAAGGTGTTGATCCCTTCTACAAATAGTAGAGTCTGTACCACCCTCACCTTATCACCCTGAATAATCAAAATAAGTATTGGCAATAACTTTCAGGCATTAAAGTTTTCTTTACAAGGTTTAAAGAAGCAACTGTTGCTTTTGCTCGATGATGAATCTATGAAATGTGAATAATAATAATAATGCAGAGTTCTCAGAGTCACTCAACCAACAGCATATCGGCATAAAAAGACAGAACATACGAAATGGAAAACATAAATAAAAGAAACTGACTCACATGATCACCACCCATCAAGGGAACCAGGAAGGAAGGAATCATAACAGCAGTTCCTAGCGCCAAAATGTAATGTTGGAAACCAAGAGCAACAGCCTCTCCTGTTTTAAAGCACACACAAATTGGACAAAGAGTCACAAACATTTACACACCAGACTGAACCAAAAACTCAGATTAAAGAAAAAAAAAAACTACATGATCCCAAAAGGAAAAGAAATGGGCATACCCCAAGATGGGTTAGAGTCAATACAGTACTCCAAGCCTTGAAGTTGGTCCATTGGAGGATGAATTATCTCTTCTGGTTTTGGAGCTGCCATGGCCTTCGCCCTACTGAAAACTAGTATTTTGCCTCTAAGTCAATCAAAGAACTGAACTTGCCAGAGATACGAAGAGAGAGACGGTAGAATTCTATCAAGATGTAAGCAATGCAACTTGATTGACTCACCGCAACAAACTTTAAAGTAGAAAAGGCAGAGGGAGAGATTAGAGAGAGGAAAATGGCACTAGGTAAAGCTGGAAGCTTTTCTTTGGCCTTTTTGTAATGAGGCATTAAAAGTTGATATGTTCTTGGTTTAAGCATTGGTGAGAGTTTTCCGTTAACTTTTTGCATATTTCCAAAATTGCCCCCTAAGGAACTGCCAAACCAGCATGTGACCGTTGCCTTACTGCACTCGCTCTGATATGCTTCCAATAAGATTTTAACACCTCTCAATCTCAATAGAATATTTTGGATTTATTTGTTTAATTTTTTATATTAAATGCCATTTACCTTTGTGGTTACTTTTCCAGTTCTCTTCTAGTCAAAATGATTGCATCTCTAAACACGACATTAATGTTGGATGTGGATTTACTATAAAACGACAATTTAAACACATCTTCTGCCACTTAAAGTAGATTACCTATAGCATATACGAATAATAATTTTCAAGGAATATCTCTACCTACGGAATTTATCATAACACCAAACAAAAGTAATCACTGACTTATTTACCAAAGTCAAACATAACTCAATCTTCTATCCAATTTTATAGTGTTTTATTGTGTCTAATAAATTTTAGGCATTTATTTATGTGAGTCCCGCATAAATAAACACGAAGTCTGCATATATAAATAACTGAGATTTATAAGACAGAATAAGATACCATAAAATTAAATAAAGGATCCTGTCCTGAGAGAATTATGATAATCTACGTATAAAAGAGGACTTGTGGAGAAGATTGAAGGAAATAATAGCATGTTGATACAGAAAGACTGGCATGGAAGTATTTGCAAGCTGCTCTTTAATTTTATCTCATTTAAAGAATAATAAAAGTAGATAATACTCGAGGAAAACTGAAACTGGTGAAGTGGGTCTGAACGTAGTATCTGTCTTTCATTTTCATATGCAAAGACGGAGGTAAACGACATAAGCATTTAGGTATCTGAGTCTGTCCGAGCCCTCTTGCATTGATGTTAAAGTTTCTTAAATGGTCATGTACGTCTTTCTCAAACTCTCAACATCATGAACAAAGTCATGGTCTTCGTAAGATTGGCTGTTATGATTGATGCGGGAGATCCTCCATTCGTATTCTACGTGCCTCAAAATTTCCACCTTCTAATAAGGACAATTAGAATTCCATGCCAACTTAAACAAATACGAGCTGATCACCAAATTCAAGAAAGACCCTTCGGCCTGGAATTTAGCCATGTTCATGTGAAAAGTTTGCTTTTGACTCGAAAGGGCATTGGTGATTAGTCACCCGCCCCAAAAAGGATCACTTTTGCACGACCAGACTTTCTGTTTCTCTTTCTTTTCTTTTTTTTTTCCTGATACAACAAAGATTGAAAAGCTGGACACCAGATACTCGAAAACAACGTTTTCAAAAACAGCCAC
>JANZLF010000002.1:22866319-22897173 GCA_026546835.1 Erythroxylum foetidum
TCGCCGCAATGCTTGAAAGAAGTACAGATATTGACCGGTCGGATAGTCTCTCTGAGCAGGTTCGTTTCCAGATTGGGGGACAAGTGCCTCCCATTTTTCAAAATTTTGAGGAAAGCGAGTGTAACCCAGTTTCAGTGGCCGGAGGAATGTGAGAAAGCATTTCAACACTTGAAGCAATATCTGTCTAGCCCATCCATCCTGCAAAGCCCAGTTGAGGGGGAGAATCTGATTTTATATTTGGCAGTTACAGAAGGTCGATCAGCGCGGTCTTGGTTCGATCAAATGGCAAGGAGCAATTTTCGATCTACTACGTCAACAAAGTGTTGACCGGACCAGAAACGCGGTATACGCCTATAGAAAAGCTGGCCCTCTCTTTAATCACGGCAGCACGGAAGCTGAGGCCTTATTTCCATAGTCATACCATCGAGGTATGGACCGACCAACCTCTCCGATAGTGCCTTCAAAAGCCCGAAATCTCGGGTCGACTAATAAAATGGGCAGTAGAACTGGGGGAGTTCGACATACAATATAAGCCTCGGACCACGATTAAGGCACAGGTGTTGGCAGACTTCATTGCAGAAATGAGCCAACCTAGCTCGCAAGGTGAGCAATGCCCTGCCTGGAGCTTGTTTGTCGACGGGTCATCCAATGCTGAAGGATGAGAAGCAGGAGTGGTATTGATCAGCCCGTATATGGAAGAGAAGGTGGAATACGCCCTTCAGCTAGAATTCAAGGCCTCCAATAACGACGCAGAATATGAGGCTCTGATAGCCGGTCTCCAACTGGCTAAGGAATGGAGGTAAAACATCTAAAGATATATAGCAATAGCTAAGTGGTGGTCGGCCAAGTTACTGGACAGTATAAAGCCAAGGGGAACAGCATGATCGAGTATCTGGAGCTAGTAAAGCAGGAGTTAAGTAATTTTGAGCAGTACTCAATCAGCAGGATAGAGCGAGCTCAAAATGCTAAAGCGGAAGCGCTCTCCAAAATGGCCTCCGATTGAGACGCCAAAAATAACGTTCTAATCGAACGACTAGATCCTCCTAGCATTCAAAAGGCCAAGGAGGTTCTTGATGTAAATACCGGTCGATCGAGTTGGATGGAACCGATTAGACCGTATCTCCTAGAGGGAACACAACTGGAAGAAACCTCAGAGGCCAAGAAATTGAGAATAAAGGCGGTCGAATACGCGATCATAAATGATACCCTGTACAAGCGATCTTATGACTGGCCACTGCTGCGATGCTTGAACGAAGAAGAGGCAGAACAAGCAATGGCCGAAGTCCACGAAGGAATGTGTGGCAACCACGTAGGAGGCAGAATGTTAGCCCATAGGCTGATCAGACAGGGGTATTACTGGCCGACGATGAGGAAAGACTGCCAGGAGAAAGTCGACCGATGTGAGGCCTGCCAGAAAAACAGCAGCCTGTCTCACCAGCCGACCGAGAGGATGAAAATTGTGAGTCATCCTATCCCTTTCGCTCAATGGGGAATGGATATACTGGGGCCCTTCCCTCTCGGTCCCGGACAGAAGAAGTTCCTGATAGTGGCAGTGGAGTACTTCACCAAGTGGGTAAAAGTGGAAGCAGTTGCTACAATTACCGAGCAGAAGGTGGAGAGTTTCGTAAAGAAAAATATACTATGTCACTTCAGAATGCCTGTGGTGCTGGTTACGAACAATGGCCGGCAATTCGATAACGAGAAGTTCAGAGATTTCTGCGATCGACTGAAGATAAGGCTGCAGTTGACCTCAGTGGCTCATCCCCAAAGCAATGGTCTCGCGGAGAACACCAACAAAAAGATAATGACTGCTCTCAAGAAGCGCCTAGACGGCCGAAAGACCTGGGTGGAAGAGCTGGATGAGGTGTTATGGGCGAACAGAACCACACCAAATGGAGCCACTGGGGAAACACCATTCAGGATGACCTTTGGGGCAGAAGCCTTAGTTCCAGTAGAAGTGATGTTACACAATCAAAGAGTGTCGAGCTATGAAGAGGAGCGGAGCAATGAAGCCTGCCGAGCTGAGCTCGTGCTTCTCAGTGAAGACAGAGATAGAGTAGTCGCTCGTTCGGAAGCCGTCAGACAGAACGCAACGAAGTTCTACAATAGAAGAGTAAGGCCGAGCGACGTAAAGGTCGGTGGGTACGTCCTGCGAAAGGCTGAAGTGGCTGGGAAACACTCTGGAAAGCTCGGGCAGGCGTGGGAAGAACCCTATCAGGTGATCAAGCAAATAGGGCATGGTGCTTACATCCTACGTGATGCAAACGGAAAGATTTTATCGAGGCCGTGGAACTCTCGAAACTTGAAGGCGTTCTACCAGTAGATAAGTTTTATTCCAGTTAATCTTTATTTATTACTGTTTCTTGTACACAACTCGTGGGTACCTTTTTCCTGGCCCTGCCAGTCAGGTTTTTTAACGGCCCACACCCTCATTATCATCAATAAAGGGATTTTCAGATTTCTCGACAAGAAGGAATTTTGTTAAATTTGGCAGAGTAGAAAATCCCGTCGACATCGCTCGGCCGGGTTGCCAAGACAAGATCCTTGGGACCACAGCTCGGTCTCGACTATAGATCGACCAGGTTGCCAAGACAAGATCCTTAGAACTATCAATCTACTTCGCCATCGCTCGGCCGGGTCGCCAAGACAAGATCCTTGGGACCACAACTCGACCTCGACTATAGATCGACCAGGTTGCCAAGACAAGATCCTTGGAACCATCGATCGACTTCGACATCGCTCGGCCGGGTCGCCAAGACAAGATCCTTGAGACCACAGCTCGGCCTCAACTGTAGATCGATCTCAACGTCGTTCAGCCATGAGCAACTTTATCAAATCCTACTATAGATCAAAAATAAAGAACATAAACGCGAAAAATGACTTCGAAATGATGAAGGACAAAAATAAGAATTTCATTTCTTTGAATCCGTCCTGGCCACAAGCCCGACCAGGTGAGCTTTAAAAGCCAGCAGAAGGAGAGCTACGAACAGCTGAGGGAACAGGAGAAGCCTCGGAGGTCGGTGGATGCACAGGAGAAGCCTCAGAAGTGGACGGAACAATCGGGGCAGGAGCAGGGTCTAAGGGAGCAACCGGAGGAATATCCTCATGAGAAAGCTCTTCCTCTTCAGAGCTAAGATCTAGCTCCTCATCTGGAATAAGGGTCCGTTCTCCCTTGGCCCTTTACTTCATATCCTCCAAAGAAAGGCCGAGAGCTGCGGGAAGAAGCGGCTCGGCATAATCCTCAAATGAAGGACACTCCGACCCACCAGGAACGTGAACCTTGTGGCATCTCTTCAGGATCGAGAGGGTTAAGTCACAGGCAAGCTCTAAACACTCCTCGTTTAGAAACTGCCTTTTTCACCATTTTATCGCATCGATCCTCTGCCTCTTGATAGAGCATCGCAAATCTCTCAACACATCCTCGGACCTATGTCTACCCTCCACTGCTGCATGACAGTCCTGGAGGTACTTCTTACTACGCTCCTGCTCTGTCTCCATCGCTTTCTTCAGCTCGTCCTTCGCCGCAATCAATCAACTCCTCTCCTCCTCCCCGGTGGCAAGTTGAGCTTGTAGAACCCTCCTTGCCTCCTCCTAAGACTGCTTCTCCTCCTCCAAGGAAGAGAGTTGAGCCTGGAAGAGGTATCTCTCTTCTTTAACCTCCGAAAGCTCATCCCTCAAAGTGCTCACCTGCTTGAGGAGGTCATGCACCTCCCGGTCCAACGACTGAACAGTCCCATCGAGCATTTCGATACGTCGATGCATTGAGGAGACGAAAGCCAGCTCCCTAGCACAGGTACAGACGGCACGGGCCGATAGCTCCTAATGGGACAGCGAGTCAATGCGCTCCTCGTCCACAGGGGGAACGATCTTCTCGGCAAGATGAAGAGCCACATCGAGATCAGCAAGCGATGCAGTCTTATCCAGACTGATCGCTGGCTCCCATTTATCAGCGCTCACTGCTCGCTTCATCCCCTTGCCCTTGTCCGACCGGGCAGTAAGCTCTCTCACTTTCTCCTTCTCCTTGCCTTGGTCTGAAGGATGAGAAGACTGACCAGCAACCCGGACGGTCCTTTTTCTCTTAAGAGGTGGCTCCACCTCCTCTTCCTCCTCCCCTTCCAAGCCCGCTCGGCCCGCACACACTGGTACGATCGGCAGCGACACCGGCACGACAGGACGGTCCTCAATGGACGGAGGGGCCAGCAAAACCGCATGGCCTGGCTCCACTGGCAGAGCGACGCCTTCACCAGTCTCTGCCTCTTTCTTCTTTTTCCTCTTTTCGGCCTGCTTCTTAGACTTAGAGGGTTGGGAGGACCCGGGGAAATCTTCTATCCTCACCATGGCTGCACAGCAATAAAACGGGTCAGAAAGTGAAACCAATACTTAAAAAGATAGCAAATAATTCAACCACGAAGGGTCAACCAGACGGGGTGGTCTCCTCTCCTAGCCTGCTAATTTTTGGCGAGGGGATGAGTAAAAAGGAATCGACCAAAGCCCCCCGGTGATAGCCCATACTGAGTCGAGCAAAATCGTATCGGTCGAGCTCCTTTATGCGCCCGACCACTTTCCACTCTTCTCTACTAAGAGACACGCTCAACGTGTCATTCCACTGCTCGGCTAAAGGATACCTCCATAGTCGGTACTCGAAGGAGGATCCTGGGGATTTCACAAAGAAATACTTTGTCCGCCAAGCGGAGATTTTCGAGGCTTTCCCAGCCGGGCTATACCGGGCATCTCTGTACAGCAAAGAAGGGATCCCGGCCCCAGAGTTCGGACTCCAGTTCATCCTCAAAAAGTGACGCAGGATGCCAATCGAAGGAGGCAGCAGAACTGATGGCACAGCAAAGCCAACCCATTGATAAACCTCCAGCAGTTCGGAGGAATTTGGCTCGGCATCAGTTGATATGCAGCACACACCTCGTCAACAATCAGGGGGTACGAAAGCCTCATACTGTCCACTGAGAAAAAACTATCGGAAACAGCAAAATACCCACTCAGGTTGCTATGGATTCGTTCGTGATTGAAAGCCAGCTTGGGTCCCCAGGACAAAGGGACGTTGTTCCTAATAACCGACCGATTCAACTCCCCCACGGTCATCATCGATGCGTTTCTCGGTGGCTCCTCCACAACCAACCCATCCTTCCGCTCTCTCGTCAAGATTTCTTTAACGTCTCCTACCATACTTCTAGAACTGGCCGCCGACATGTTCACTAAGAAGAAACCTTTGAAAAGACTTTAGAGAAGGAGACAAGGGAAGAGGACGTACCTATTTAGTGATTTGAGGTTGGGACATCAAACGACGGATTGAAAGAAATTTTCAGGAACTGTAAACGAGAAAGAGCAAGTGAAAGCAGAGTGTAAGCTGGAGAACGAAAGCAAATGTAAAGAACTCTGCAACCCATCGACCTTGAGTACTTATAGAAGACCGGTCGAAGGGACGCCCAATCAAAGCTCGACATGTGGAGAAAATCCAAGCCAAGCTCAGACACGTGGCAAAACCTGAGCTGAGGTAAATTAGGGTTGTTCGAAATCCGGAGCGGCGTGACGATTTAAAGGACGTACTTGATAACTATACAACGGTTACAGGGATGATTCGTTTTCGATTCTGAAAATCCTTCAGAGGGCACGCGCCGTTAGTAATAATTACATAAAGTACCCTCTTGCGCTCGGCACAGCTATTCACCTACACTCTCTTGGTACGAGCTGCCACGCAACAGGTGTCTATGCTGACCGATCGGGATGCTCAGCCGAGCGATCCTAATACGAGCATTCATGCACTATACACTAATGTCCGAATCAATTGGACCTAACACGAGCTATTCCATAGACGAGCTACAAGATTGATAATCGACCGATCGGGCCTACCCCGAGCTGTCTGACAGACGAGCTACAAGACCCTTATATACTCCTTCGACCCTTCTCTTTGCTCAGACTCGAAGAGTAGGGGGCTTATGGTCGGGTCGGTCGTGCTGGACCCGAATCCATACATAACAACCCAAGGGTCGATCGGTCCATCTTTCAAAGATTAGTCTTATACCTATCGGCTACGTCAGGCCCAGTCCACACATCCATGGCCCATCCGTAGAGGGAAGTCTCCTATGCATACGTAAAGACTAAAACCTAGCGCCTGCTCCATATATAAGGTATAATTCTTCCATAATAGAGGTATGTGATCATAACCCTAGTTCTCTCTGCTTATAGCGATCCCACCTTCACCAAAAGACTGACTTGAGCGTCGGAGGGGCTGATCAGGAAACAACTCCCGATGTGCCTTTCTTGTTTTGCAGGAACCTTCAAGCAGGAATTCTCATGTTCAGCAGTCGACTCCATGGATCCAAACGGCAATGTGCAGCCATGCCAGAACCAGGCTGAACCACCTTGTAAAACATGAAGGCACGACCATGTCTCTTAGTTCCTCCTACGAAGACTACGATAAAAAAAAAGTTTTGTCTCACATTTGTAATTCTCTAGCCGTGATGTCATTGTTGGTCCCTCCATGTCCTTTGAGACACATTACTGTCAATAGTTTTTTTGGGCTTGAGTACGTTGTTCTTTCCACTTTATCAGACCATGACCACTTTCTTTTTTTCTTACTATAGTTTAGGGATAAAATTTTATCCATTTCACCATTAAAGTTGAGGCTATGTGAAGGGTTATGTGCTTCCTAAATGTCAGGACATAAAGTCTATTTATAGCTGTAATCGTTGAGTTGAAATGTAGTAGAGTGAAAAAACAGAGAAGGTTTCTTCAATATTCATCTCTTTTCTCTTCCTATACAAGACGTTTCTTTTTACTTCACCTCTCTTCATCTTTGTTTCTTGTTCCACATTTTGGTATCAAATTAGTTGTTGTAGTCTATGGCAAAGAAAAACATCGAGAGTAAAAAAAGAAGAAGATAGAGCACACAAGAGATGAAAATTTAGGTATTGAAGCTTATCCATAGTATTGAGTCTATTCAACATGACCAAACATAGCCGGAAACTATGTTTAGGTCTCAAAAACTTGTTCCAAACCATAGAATACCAATCAACCTGAGTCAATGCATCCCCTATCCGTTTCTTGGCTACCTGCATTGTGATGTTTGAGACTGGAATTCCTTGCCATAAGAAGATATCCTTTTCTCCAAGCCTACATAAATTACTCACGGATGTGCATTCTTTGTAATCAAAGGAAAGAGACTAGGGATCATATTTTTTTTCGAGTGTGACTACTCCACAGAAATCTGGACAAAGATCCTTAGATTGAGTACTGAAGCCCATCTACCGAACAGACGCCATGAGCTACTATTGGAATTGCCCCACCTATCTGTCTCTAATTTCGATAGAGCAGTTATCCTCATTTCAATGACTACTTGCTCTCACGAACTTTGGAAGGAAAGAAACCTACGAAGGTTCTAGCAGAAGACTACTCCCCTATCCTCTATTCTAGAGCTTATCATCAAAAGCATCAGAGAGCAGCTGATCTTTACTCAGTTGCACTCCAAATGTAGTAGGGGACTAGCACTCACCTAGAGAGTCTAGTCCCCAACAAGTTAGAACACATATTAAATCTATGGAGTAAGTTCGGTACTAACCTTTAACCTAGCTATCTCCTCCTCTGTCTCTGATCGATGTTGAGCTATTAGAAGCTGACAACTGAGGAAGAAAGGCTCAAAATAGTGAAGCCCCATCCTTCCCTTTCGGCACTCCTGCAATACAACCAACCATCAACTATGAGCAGACTCTCCCGTCAAGCACTCTAAAGGACTTATCGTTGGCATTACTCCCATGTGCAGTAGAAGAAGGAGCTTGTGAACCGCCAGCTCTAGCCCGCTTCCCTGAATTTCTGAATCGAGTAGCTTCTGGGTGGGTCATGAAAGTATCGATTAGTTATGCCTTAATTTGGAGTCTCTCCTATTGCCTCAGCGCAGTCAGTTCAAGTGTCCTGGTTAGGCTTTATTTTGTTTTCTTTTGTTTGTGTCAAAACGCACACATGCATTGGGTTTTGAGAGCTTGATATTCTTACCAAGGTTGAGAGACTTTGTATCATTCTTTTCTATTTATTCAATACATTTTAAATTCTAAAAAAAGAGACGGAAAGGTATAGTAAAAGGAAAAAAAAGAGAGAGTGAAATGGCACAATGTTATCTTGAGTGCTCCTAATGTTCCTATTTTTAGTGGAACCAACTATCATTCTGGTATGTGAAAATGTAAATGTTATTCAGGTCACAGGAGTTGTGGGATTTAGTGAAAAACAGTTTTGGTAAGCTTGCAAATCCAAATCAAGCTACAATATTGATAGCAACGCAGAGAAATGAATTGAAGGAGAAGCAAAAGAAAGATGCGAAGGCCCTATTTTTAATCCAAAAAAGCATGGATGAAGTTTCATTTCTATGAATGATGGGACCAACAACATCAAAAGAGGCATGAGATTTGCTTCAAAAACATTATCAAGGGTTAAGCAAAATTGTTACGTTAAAATTGCAATCTATACATCGTGATTTTAAGACTTTGTTAATGAAATCCACATATTCAAAGCAAGTTTTCTTTATCAAAATCTCTACTCTTGTGAATCAAATTCGGTCTTTTGGTGAAGATTTTCCAGACAAAATACTGTTGAGAAGGTTTTAAAAAGCCTTCCTCCTAAATATGATCATATTGTTATAGCTATAGATTAATACAAGGATTTATCTAATTACTCATTTGTTGAGCTAATGAAGTCAGTTGAATTTCATGAAGCTTGATTAAATAGATTGGCCAGGACATCTCAAAAGCAAACTTTTCAAACTAAGCTTGATGGGAAGAACTCCAATGCCTTAAGAAGAGGAGGAAGATCTGATAGTAATCAAGGACGTTGAGGCTTAAGTAATGGCAAAAGTCGTGGTAGACCATAAAAACCAGGTTAATGTTAACTCTCAAGCTGCATGTTCTCATTATGATAAGACTAATCATGTTAAGGAAAAATGTTGGTACATAAATAAGTCAAATTAAAAAAATATAATCCAATGTTATAATTGCAAAAAATATGGCCATATGGTAAGAAATTGTAAAGTCAAAGATCAAGCAAACTTTCACGAAGAGAAAGATAATTGTTCAGAGAATTTATTTTTTTCCTTTTTTAACTTCTAATGATGTTATATCTTCAAAAGTTTGGTATATCACTATAGGAAAAAAGGATGTTTACAGATGAAAAATACTAACAGAAAATATTAACTTTTAGTTAGTAATTTGATTTTATGACGATTTTCATCGACGGAAAATTGCCGATGGAATTTCCTTTCTGTCTGAAAGTTTATAGATGGAACGTTACTTCCATCGGTAAATTTATTGATGGAAAGAAACGTTTTTGTCGGTATATATACCGACAGCTTATGATAAACCGTTGGTGAATGTACAATAAAAATGTGAACAAATGCTAACAATTTGTCAATAACCATCAATAAATATCGCTCAATTACGGATAAAAACCAAACTTCCGCCTGTAAAATTCCTAAATATTTACCAACAGTTTATTGCAAACCATTGGTAAATATGTTTTCACTTCTCGACGGAGACTTAAATTTTATCGGTGACGATAATACACATTCTACCTCAATTCTCTCTATAAATATTTTCTTTTTTAAAATCTTTTGATTTGGATAATTTCAATAATTATAAATTATCTGTGCATAATTTTTTGATTTGTTTACATATTTAATTAAACAAAAAATTAATTGATCATATAAAAGAAAAATTTTCTTCATTGATAATAAAAACATTAAATTGTACATTAATTGAAACTAAATGACTACAATAATTCTATTGTCCTGATGAGCACAGATGGTCTGAGTCTCTAACCCTCCCCTTCATCTGCTTCATGTCATTTTGGAGCTTAGTCATGTACTCCATTATATGTTGCAACTGACTTGTCAAGGTCTACACTGTGCTCTTAAAGTGATGGATACGTTTCACTATCAACTGTGTACTTATTGCTGTATTGGATGTAGAGGAGTGTGAAGATCCTTTCATAACTATCTCTACCACCCATTGTATCAAAATATGCCTGGCTCTCATCAACAACTTATTCTCCTTGAGATTGTCGCTATATTGTTTCTTGTATTTGGCCATATTAGGAGGCAATGCTTATATTATCATTAGTAAGTCATAATTATTAAGAATGAATATTAAAGGATGAGTTTCACATACATTTAGTTCTTGAAATTGGTAGTTGATGAATGTCACATCGTCATACTTCTTAGCGTGAGTATGCAAAAATAACTGACGGAGTGTAGGCCTTATTCCTATAGACTTTTCTTGCATAACAATAAAAAGTTCTAAGTTAAACTAGAATTTATAAAAATTTCAGCAGAGTCTCCTCTATTTTTATGATATTGCCCTATTGAATAAAGAAAATAACTCACCACTACCACATATGGCACCAGATATTTATGTCATTATCATTATCCATTATCACAACAATCACACATCAATTTAAATTGAAAAATAGCAAAGAAAAAAATTAGAATATAAGTGTAATAGTTAGATACTTACAAGTCTCTTTGGATGCTCGTAGTGGATAATTGATCATCCCGTATGAACGGGAAGACTGTCTCCCCTAGGCCTCCTTGTCTGTTGATCAAATTACACTCTGATGTGATTATTGACTCAAGTGATGTTCAGTACTCTTGCTAACTACTCCATATGCCCTCAGAAATATAAGGCAGTCGTACACCAGCCATGTGTATTACACCAATAAAGTCGTTATAACGTGTACGAGCTCGCCTCTCCCATACAACATGTATGACCCCGTCGATACTAAAATCCTAGTAAAATTGTTTCTAAAATCAAAAGGAAAAAATTCGATAACTTATAATCTAATATTATTTATGTATACAAATAAATGAAAAAAAGAAATTATTTGCATATTATAACTCAAACTCCTGAAAGTAAAATGTCTTTATTGCCTGAGAGATCTTCTTCTTCCATACATAACCCTCAGGATCAATCGTCTCCTTAAATATTGATGTCATATATCTAGAACACAGTCTAGACAAAATCAACCTAACAGAAGAAAAAATAATTTTATATCATTTGAAAAAATTTAACCCTATATCTTAATTATAAACATATATATTGTTTCATGCTATTTCACTTACATTTGATTGACTATTACGATATACTTTCTTCCATCAGGTCCCTCAGCTCCAGGCAGGCGGTCGTCTCCTTCATCTGCTATAAGGGTTGTAGATGATATATGAGTGATGGATGGTGAAGCATCAGGAGCAGCAGGTGATGCTTCATTTGCAACTGTAGGCCCTAGACATAGAAGTGGTGATTCCGTTATAGCTGGAGACTGTGATGGTCCACCTTCAAAGTAAGTACCGCCGAACATGCGTCTAAACCTGAGCCGCATTACATCACATTGTGTCTTTGGTCCCATGTTTCTACCTGAAATTCATTGTTTATTGAATTTTGTACAAATATAAGAATTTGTAGTAGTTGTCCAATAGTTTACACAATATATGTAATAGGATATTGCGATTTGTTGAATATTATATTGAACTACAAACTTTGAATTCAATTATGAGAATAATTGTTATAATTATAGAACAATAATGTAATTAGTTTGAAGTTGAGTCTAGTGTATTGCAGAGATAAATCACAATGATATAATTATTTTCTTGGATTTCAAGTGACATGAGAGTCAGTGAAGGTAAAAGAGTCCCCGATGGCTAGATTCCCGAGAAGGGTCCTACGTGTTTGAACGCACCAATGGAAATAGTTAAAGTTCTTCCCTCACGTGTAAGGTTTTGAACACCTTCTTGCAACAATATTTCCACTATTGTTAAACTTGTAGATGAAACGGTATGAAACGGTTTACCTACAACACAATTACTATAGAACTTGCATATTGTGCAATTAGATACTCGTTAAACGAACCTAACACGAAAACTCATACGTACGTGAATGTCTAGACGAGTCTATGGAATTGCCAGCTTTTTCAAAGCAACCGATTTTCCTAATCCTTCATCGATCGTTGTGCCATTGCTCCTGTCTCCTTCGACACACATGCCATCTTCGAGATGCAAGCAAGCTTAAAATAACATGTAGTATATACCACCAAATGTGAATAAATATTATATCTTCATAATAGGAAATTAGATGTACATAATAAAGAAAGTGACATTATTCAGATGATATTATACATCTTGAAGTAGAAGATCGGCCATAGAAAGCAAATGATCATTAGTTAAAGAAGTGGAGTTTTTTGCTGCATTGTGTAATCCTTCGACATGAAAATTTTTGTCACATTCCTCCTAACGGAATGAATTACTACTATTAGGCACCAGACGCCATGTCGACATTCCTTGATTAAAAAATTAAATTAAATATTTGACACAATATATTGAAAAGTTTGAAATGATCTTCTTTTTCAAATAAAATATTCAAATATATACACAAATTAATTACTATCACATCTTAATTGTAAATTACAATCGTCTTCATTTTCTAAAGAATAAGAATCAAAATTCGACTTCTCTGCAGATCTCTGACCCTCATCCTCCTCTCCAAATAAAATGTCAACATATTTGTTAGATGGATCATTCAAAGGTTCATTATCATCATATGTCACAAATGTATTTATAAAATAAGCATCTTCCTTAAACGCTTCACTTTGATGTCTCTTTTCTCCTTTTCCGTGTAAAAAACACTTCTAGGTTTAACATTCCAAACCGCCAACCAATCTAACTTATCTCATCGTAAGCTGGGAAAATTACAGGAATCTCTCTTTTTAGGATTTCCATTCCAGTGAACTTGATTTTGGATGATGTTAAACTTTTAAAAAATAGACTTGTTTCTATTATCACTTCCTAAACCTTATTCGATAGCAACTCCCGAAATGCAATTGGAATTAGTCTTTGTATAAACACATGACAATCATGACTTTTTAACCCAAATAATTTATACTTTCTCATGTCCATGCATCTTGCCAAGTTTGACACATAATCATCAGGAAACTTTATACTTTTTAACCAAAATAATTCCTTCTATTTTTTGTCCAAAATGTAACATGCTTTCGGATATTTACTAGTGCAAAGATCCTTATTGTAACTCATTCCTTCAACAAAAAAGTTGCAAATCTACTCGTGATTTTGTATTGTCTTTTGTCCTCCCTTCAATGTTCAATATGGTATTGGACAAGTTGTCAAAATTTTCTCAATATGCATTACATTTAGAATATCACATATCAAATTAGTTTTTCAATATGGCAAATCACAAAAGATGCTTCGTTTTTTCCAACCAAAGTTTTTACTAATTCTTGTATTAACTTCATCAACTTCAAATTTTGTAACTTTCAAAAAACATAATTCATTGAGCTCTAGCAAAATCTCTTAACCAAATTTGAAGGGGGAGAAGGTGTTTTTATCATCCTATTCTTAATAAACTTTTGTTTATTGCGTCTAAATGGATGATCTGGAGGAAGAAATTTCTTGTGATTGTCAAACCAACAAATTTTGCCCCCGTTTGGAAGATAATAAACATCATAATCATTGCCACAATAAGGACAAGCTAGTTTTCCTACTATATTCCATCTAGACAACATGACATATTCCAGAAAATCGCTAATGGTAAACATCAATTATGCTCTCAGCATAAATTCTGTTTCAGCGACACGTCATATGTCTGAACACCATATTCCTAAAGATACTACAATTCTGATATCAATGGTTGTAAGAAAACATCAATTTTATGCTTCGGATTTGAAAGGCCTAGCATAATCACTGTCAAAAACATATATGCATCCTTCATACACATCCATGGAGGCAAATTGTAAGGAGTTATCATGATTGGCCATGATGAATATTGCTAGCCAGATTGCCTAAAAGGTTGGAATCCATTCATCGACAATCCCAACCTTACATTTCGACTTTCAGCTGCAAACTCAAGATGGGTGTCATTGAAATGTTTCTATGCCAGTTCATCTAAAGGATGACTGTTGGACCCCACACCCCACCCGTAGGTGTTTCGGGGTTATACCTCGGCATGTGTTTGCGGGTTATACCGCGGCATCCAACCTTAATCAGTATTGTTTGTTCCTATAGGGAAAAGGTTTTTAAACTAAACAACGTCGTTTTGGTACTAAAGCAGAAGGTACCAAGATGACGTCGTTTGGTTTAAAACCAAACGAAACCATTTTGGTAATGAAGCTGAATGTTTTGTAGTGTACCAAAATAACGTCATTTAGTTTAAAACCAAATGACGTCATTTTGGTACGGAAACAAAACTTCATTAAGTAAAACAAGATGACGTCGTTCGTCGTTTTGGTACAAGCAGAACATTTTAAGTTAACCGAAACGATGTCATTTGGTTTTAAACCAAACAACGTCATCTTGGTTTACTTAACGACGTTTTGTTTCCGTACCAAAATGACATTATGAGTCATTGTTGGACCCCACACCCCACCCATAGGTGTTTGGAGTTTATACCCCGATGTGTGTTTGCGGGTTATACCGCGGCATCCAACCTTAATCAGTATTGTCCTCTTTAGGAATCGAAGCTTAATGGTAAGAGACGTGTTCTTATAAACAACAAAACCTTGAGGGGTCGCGAGTTCGATTAAATATTTGGAGAATACCAAGAAAACTCAAGCTCCCACGATCATGAACATCCACGGTTTCCTCCAAATCCACCCAAAACCATTCTCTCCCAACTCCAAGCCAAAGGGATAATTAATCAAGGATAAAAGGAGGAATAGTTTGTAAAAGGGAAGCAAGAAGCAACTCCAAGATGAAATCCACGCAAGGAAGAAGGAGAATAAAGCAATTTTCTCAAGGGAAGAAGAAAGCATCGAGGGTCAAAGTTTTCAAAGGTAAAGGTTTAAATACTAAGTCTCACTAAGGCTTGTTTGGCAATTTCAATTGCCACAAGTCCAATCCGAACAACCCCAATCCAATTTCAAATTCTAATTTCTCCCGAATTCCAATGGTTCATACCCTAATTCCTCAAATCATATTTTAATTATCTCATATCAATTGTCAATCAAATTCGGAACCGGAATCGCAATTAATCAGTCATTAAGCCATTTTTTCGGTCCGGGCCTAATACTCCGAAAATTCCAGAAAAATTCCTATAAATCCTCAAAATTAGAAAACATCTAATCACATACTCAAATTTCAAATCCTCAATTCCTAAATTCAATTTAACATTCCAAGTTACGAATCAAAGCACAATTAATCCAGATCACAAAATTTCCAATTTCACAATCACGTCGGAAATCTGCCATACATGCATGTACATACATATGCTTATGAAATGCTGAACATTTATCAGAATGCAGAGGCTATGAACATATATAGAATACGTATACAAAATACGTATGAGAGGAACTGTACCCATCCCATCAGTGACGGGATGTTACATAGGGGGATCCAAGGAGGCTTCAATTCTAATTCTAAAGAGAAGTGGTGAGTCCATTCCCTATTTGCATATGAATATATTGGTAAATGGAGTCTCTCAGCTTAAGAATTTGAATCTTAGTCCAAGATAAATTTATTCTAGCTTTAGTTATTCAGATTTTTTGCCTTCTTAGATAGTACCCATAGATCCATTTTACCCTTAAAGAGTTCTTCTCATTGATAATTCTCTATAATCTTTTAGCTAGCAGAGAATTTTTCGTCACCTGTAATGAAATAACCCCTAAGCCTCCCTCATCCCTTGGAAAGAGAAAACCATCTCTGCTATCTAGCATATGGCTTAGTGCTTATGTCACCAGTCTACAAGAAATTTCTCATAAGCTTTTGATCATCCCTACTTAGCTTTTTTTTTTGGAAGCAACAAGTGTGAGGACTGGTAGGTTGACAGGTTGTTTCGCACATATGTAATAGTTAGGTCTTTCTAGTGAGAAAGACTTATGTTTGTCCAACTTCCAACCTTTCTTATAATAGAATCAAATAAAACTTGGTTGTCCACGTATGTAATCTTTCTAGAGGAGATAATTTATGTTTTCCTATTGTTTGTTTAGTAGCTCTTTTCCTTGTTAATGCATAACCCTAAGAGTTAACTGAATTTTTCTAGGGATCTCATTACACATTGAAGGGAAGACTTGCTTACGTCATATAATAGAAGAAGATCATCTGCAAATATAAGGTGAATAATTTGCTACATAACACATCTCTTATGCAATTTAAAGTAATAATCTGTACTAATGTTTATCTAATTGATTTTAGAGAGTATTTCCATACAAATTGTGAATAAATAAAGGGACAAAGGGTCCCCTTGCCACATACATCTTATCCCTTGAAGGACAGCGGAAGCTTCATCATTTACAAGCATACTAAATGATGTTATACACATGATTGATCCCATTGATAAAGGATTATAGAATTCCCATATCTCATAGAGAAAGTAAGATGAAATTCATTTCCACTGTGTCAAAAGCTTTATAGATGTCCACCTTAAGAGCACAATTCTTGCTAGATGTCCACTTTACGAGAACTATTCTTGCTTGAACCTTTGACATGATAATTCCTAAACAAGTCTTGAGCTATCAAAAGCTCCGTCAATCTATTTTTGATTAATCCCAGTGATAAAGGCTTACAGAATTCCCATAGATCTTAGACAAACTAAGATGAAATTTCATTTCACTGTGTCAAAAGCTTTATGGATGTCCACCTTAAGAGCACTATTCTTGCTTGAACCGATGCATTTGTCCTCAATGAAGGTATCTTGAGCATGATTAACTGGACTAGGAAGGACTTGTTAAGTCTATTAGTTAGGATCTCTGAGATGATCTTATGAAGGTATTACAACATGATATTGGCCTATATTTCTGCAATGAAGTGGGGCTAGAGATTTTAGGAATAAAAAAGGAAAATTTTATTTCATACCATCATCATTCTAGAACTTAGTAAGAATTCTTTAATAGCTTCACTTACATCTCTTTTTATAGTGTTCCAAGCTTTATGGAAGAAAAATCATTGAACCTATGAGGCTTTAGAGTTTTATTAGGTCTAATAATAAAGACAACCTTCTTAATCCCTCTTTGGAGACATGTTTGCAAAGGACTTCATTTTAGGAGCTAGTGATCAATTTAGGAATAACTTCAGTATTATTTAAACAGGATAACTTAGAAGCTATCAAGGTTTTTAAGATTTTTCTAAGATACTCCTCGGCACAGTTAAGAAGTTACATGAGGGATTTATAATCTTACTATTAGAGTCACCATCTTTCATCTAATTGATCTTAGATTTCTAGATAATGATTGAATTGTGTTCCTGTAATACTTCCATATATACTTTCAAAGCTAATTCCTCTAGTTACTTCCTTATTTGCTCCCTAAGGTGGTTGTAATGATCCCTTTGCCTATTTTGGAGAGCCATCCTTTGCCTTGTTAATGGAAAGTTTGGATCCATATGAAGAAAAATGGTTTATCTTTTTAAGCGCCTAATTAATAGCTTGTAATTTCCTGTAGAATTTAAATAATTCATAACCCTATATTCTAGGGCCTTGCCTTTTAAGTATAACCTCATTAGATCCCTCCTTATTAGTAAGATGATTGACAAATCTGAATGGAGTCACCCTAACCCTGACTTTTTTTCAGACATATGATTTCCATTGGATTATGATTAAAGGATAAACTATTACTAAAATTTTCATAGTTGTTTTGGAACTTGAGGAACTATTCAAAATTTCTTAAGGCCTAATTCAATTTCCTCATAATAAACTAGGGGGCCTTACCGTGTTCTGCTCCAAATGAAGTGAAATCCCACTTGATATCTACAACCTTAAGCTTGGTCAGATATGAAACAACTCTTTGCTTGGCTTGGCATTGCATCTATTCTCTTTAGAGTGGTGTGTAGTTGAAATCTCCAAGAAGCAGCTAGGGATAATTGACATAAGCTTTGTAATCTAAAAGTTCTTTCCATATCGTCTCCTTGAAATGAAAAATTTGAAGTATAAATGAAGTTAATCCAATAAATGTCAAGCCTTTGAAGCTCTACTAGTAAGTGAATGCTTTGGATGAAATCTATAATTCATAAAGATATTTTATTGAAATAATTATGAGTTTATTAGTATTTTTCTACAAAATTAATAAAAGATTCCTTAACTTATATCCATTTAATTACACTATTTGAAGGAGTTGTACCTTGTTGAAGAGGAAAATATAGATCAACTTAAAACCATTTGGTGATTTTCACCCAAGCTCATGGAATCGTCCAATTATACTAAAACATTAGAAATTGGTCAAATTGCTCTGGCGGTGAACTCGTCAGAGTCAGTTGTTGAGTTCTCTCTCCCTCTCACCTTCTTTGACATATTGTGGCTTCAATTTTTGCCATTTGAGCACATATTCTTCTAGCTAATCACTGACTTAAGCCCCATGTATTTTACTTCTATGGTAATCCCCAGGCTGAAGCAATCACTCTCACTAAGACTCCTTCACTTCCTACCTCTAGTTGGTCATCTTAAATGGCCATCATAATCCTCTAAACCCAGTCATCAGTTACATTCCTAATGATATTGTTTCAGTCAATATGGCCGAGTCCAACGCAAACTTTAATTTTCTATCCAATAAAGGAATTTGAGATGCTACTGAGTCACATCCGTTTATATAGATGCCAAGTTTTGACACTATGGCTTCACTTATTGCTTGCAAGTAACATTATTTCCTAACAAAGATTTTTTTATTGGTGTTATTAGTCATCATGCATTTCTTGATGGGAAATCTACATTCATGTTTGCAAACGCATGGAAGATGAACGAAACCCACCTCTCTTGCCACCATAACTTATTCCTGTTTGGTGGGTGGTAGAAAAATTAGAGGAGAGAGTGACAGAAAATGTAACATCCTGTTATCCAATGTTAAGAGTTAGAACCCTAGAATAGTGTATATGAGAGTTTATTGAGAAGTTAGACAGTGCATTTCATGCTTATGCATAACATACAAACACATGTGAATATTAATTATTGCACACATTAAAATGATTGTACATGCATTCATTGACATTTTATGGGTATAATTGATAGAAATGTGATTGTATTGAGAATAGTGAATATTTTGTCTTGAAAATTGATTTTGAGAGTATAATTATTGATTTATAATTTTTGTTAGAATTTGGATTATTTTATGAAATTATGAGTATTTTTGAACTAGGAAAAATACCAAGTAGCAAGACTATTGCTAAGTGGTAGTGGAAATAAGAGTCAAATGGCAGTGAAAATTTTTACAAATGACATTGGAATTTAATGACATATGCCATTGAAAATTGGAAGACAGTTGGAGTAGAAATTGGAGACAAATAGACTAGTTATTAAAGGGAACCTAAGGTGGTGACATGTGGCAAGTGACAAGTGTCACTTGCCATACTGCACCCTCACCCATGATTCTTTTAACATTGAAAGACCATTTTAATTGTTTTGTTTCTTGCTTTGTTCTTCTCTTCGTGATCTTCTTCAAGCTTCTTCACTTCTATGACACTTACCCACCTCCATCAACATTAAACCTTGTCCTCATTTTTTTCACTTGCTACTCTCATTTTGATTGTCTTCTTCATTTGTCAAAAGCTAAAACCTAATTTACCCACCTCCATATTAATGATCGTGTGAGCCATGAAAAGTTAGTTCACATGATTTTGAAGAGTATGGAGTTTTACCAAGTAAGTTTCATATAGTTCTTTATGATTTGTTGAATGAAACATGTATAATGATAATTAGAGGTTAAATGTTCATAAAATGGTGTTTTATATATGTTGGAACGTGGTAAAGAAATGAACACATTGGTGTCTTGTTTGTGTGTTTATGATGATTAATATTTCATAAGTTGTTGTAGAGATGAGTTTGAAATAGAAAGCTAATTGAAAATGATGCAAGAAAAAGTTGCTGAAAAATTTGATAGGTAAATGGATGTTTCATGTTCTTTTTTCAATGTTTATTAACGTGGATCTCTTTGGGTGTTTTGGAGATGAACTAACATGAGTTTAGAGTTAATAAAAAGGAGTACATGATGTTTTGAAATGAGAAAAATTAAGGTTATAGTTAGAAGTGAAATGAATGTAGATTAGAGCTGAGTATGTGCAGAAATTTAGTGATGAATATATATAAATATAGATGTTCTATTTTTGGTATTATGATCAAACATAGAATATAATTTGTTTATGATTGAAATTGAGCTGAAATGGAAGTGGTAATGAAGAGGAAATAATGAGGACATAAGCTAGAAATGATAGACTAAGAAAAAGAGATGAACTAGAATGAAATGATTGAAATTGAGCTGAAATGGAAGTTGTAATGAAGAGGAAATAATGAGGACATAAGCTAGAAATGATAGACTAAGCAAAAGAGATGAACTAGGATGAAAATGGCGATGAAGTGTGATGGAATATGTTAGATGGAGTGTTTTCATTGAATAGACATCAGTATTTTAGCCATATCTTGATGTGTACATATCCAAATGGGATGATTTTAATTTTCGATTGAACTAGAGACATATTACTATATTGGCATGAAGGAATCAAATTGGAATTCTGCTTTAAGGGTTTCAAATTTTGGCTTGAAATTGAATACCATGTGCTATCGCGGTTTAAGAACAGTTTGTAGTATTTTAGGTTTAAGTTGCAGAATAATGAACCAAACTACATAAAATTGGTTTCATTAGAAACTTAAGATATATGGGAACATTTTTTTAGAAGAATGTATTGCCTAAATACTTCTTTTTCCTTGTCAAAATGTCCATGCAAAATTAACCTGAAAATCTATTTTAAGAAAAGCCATTAGGTAGTGCACGATTATGCTTGGGGAGTTGCACAATCGTGCACAAGCACGGTCGTGATAGAGAGGAGATATCAGGTAGTGCATGATTGTGCACAAGCATGATCATGGCAGAGAGGAATCACTTGTGCACGATCGTGAAAGTGAAGATACAATGCTTTTTGATAGTTTTAAACACCCTTCACTCTTTTGACTATAACTTCTTCTTTGGACTTTCGATTGACTTAAAATTTGAACCACAAACTCCTCACACATTATACTTCCTCTCCATCAAATTTCATAGTCATCTAAATTCATTAGGAAAAGATTGGTAAATGATTGATTGATGATGTTATAAGAATAAAATGTATTGAATCCATGAACCATAGTGCATGATTGAGTGATGAACTTGGAATAAGTTTGTATTATTAAGGTATAAAACTAAGTTCAAATTTGACATATATGAGTTTTGAAGTATGAATGATCATGAGATGAAAATAAAGGAAATATACTCTGGATTGTCATTGAGCATGCATTGTACATAATCCATATACACATTTGCGCATAAATGAGTACTTATATAATTATGCAAAGTTGTGATGTGTGTAAATATGTGTTGCATGATATAGAAGAGCAATTAGAGAGACATCATTCAGATGTTGCCAGGACTTTGAGGCAATAGCTATCTGGAGTAAACTGTGAGTAACCTAGATGATCCCAATTGATTAATTGTTTGTTTTAAATTCTATATTGAATTATTATGTGAATGCGATTATGTTGAATCTAGACATTGAATGTATGAGGCATTTGATGCATAAATTGTTTATTGGAAGTGCTCATTGTTTGTGAATTTGACAAAATAAGTGATACTCAACATTATTTTCAAATGCCAAACCAAAGCTCGATGATAAATGTGAACGTGAATGTGAAACTGAAATAAAGTGACTTATTGAATTTATCTGAATGTGATGCATTTCATTACATGACTTGACAACATAAAGGCTGTTGTGACCGGAGCAGCCACCGAAAAAGAGTTGAAAGCTCAGAATGTGGTAAGAGCCTTTGACTCAGTTGTTAATGTACCCAGTATCCACTAAGGGATATGAGACAATATCTAAAACAAGCCCGGTATCCACAAGGGATATGTCGGTCATAAAAAAGTAATAATTAGAAGTGAGTCCCATGTGCATTGCATTTATAATTGATATGTATGTTTTAAATGATCGAAATATACTATTTGACTACTCTGAATATGAAATGTGGAATCATTGAACAAAGTGTTATATGATGCTATATGATTTTTGGTGAAAAGATGTGTATTGTATAATGACATGACTTGTTGTGAACTTGAAACATGAACTATGTGATTGCATGGATTGTGTATTATATGAGATGAGTGAACCATCGAGGATGGTTAACTCACTGAGTTTGCAAAATTCACGAAAATTGTAACGTTGAATTTCAGGTTCGAGAGAAGATGCTAGTGACAGAGAAACTTTAGAAGAAGCATATTTCTTGTACTTTTGGATAGAAGAAATGGGTCAAAGGACGGTCACCTAGATCTAGATAAATTTTTTATATAATTCCTCATGTATGTAGCTTGTTCTATATACACAGATGTAAACTCTGATTAGTTTTTGATAATCTACATATATGGATGTTATTGTAAAGCTATAGGCTGCATTTGGTAACTAAGGAATCCGCTATTTTTCAGTTGATTAAAGCCTTTTAGCTGTTTGACTATTTCAAACAGCTAAAATTCTTGTTTGGTAAGAAGATGTATAAATAGCTTAGTTATCCCAATCAGCCGAATGTTGAAAAGCTACTCCATACCAGCGTTTCCATGTAAACAGCTGATTATAACAAATGAAAAACCAATTCTGCCAACCCCTCACGTTCCACTATGCTGCTTCACCGCAAAAATCATGAAAGGGGGAAAAGGCACTAGACGTCCATGGTTTTGGGCTTTCTAAGTTTTATATACATCAATTAATTTTTATAAGTCAATTTAAGTCTAATCAAAATTAATTAATTATGTCATGCTTCACTATATATTATGCTTATGAATTATGCATGAAACATTTGATTTTTGTTCTATTTTTATTATTGTCAAAATTTTAATTTTTATAAAATTAAATATTTAATCGTGACCTTATAAATTTTTTTAAATAATATCTTTATAAGTCATTTTTAATTTATTAAATAATAAAATTCATACATATTATATGAAAAATACTAATATAATGTAGCTCACTATACCATTCATATTAATAGAAAATTTAACATTGGATTATTATTATTATTATTGTTGTTGTTGTCATCGTTGTCATCATCATCATCATCATTATTATTATTATTATAAGAATATTCATTGACATATTAAAATATATAATATTTATATTCTTATAATTTTTTAAAGTCATATCTTTATAAGTCATTTTACACTTAAACAGCTAATACTAAATAGCTAATTTTACCAAACATCTTTAACAAACAGCTAATGTAATCCGCTGATCAAACCAGCTGATATAATCAGCTATCAGCTAACAGCTGATTGCATTGCTGTTAAAGTTTCTTAAATGGTCATGTGCGTCTTTCTCAAACTCTCAACATCATGAGCAAAGTCATGGTCTTTCGTAAGATTGACTGTTTGATGCGGGAGATCCTCCATTTGTATTCTACGTGCCTCAAATTTTCCACTTTCTAAGGACAATTAGAATTCCTTGCCAACTTAAACAAGTACGAGCTGATCACCAAATTCAAGACCCTTCGCCCTGGAATTTAGCCATGTTCATGTGAAAAGTTTGCTTTTGACTCGAAAGGGCATTGGGTTTCTCTTTCTTTTCTTTTTTTTTCCTGATACAACAAAGATTGAAAAGCTGGACACCAGATACTCGAAAACAACGTTTTCAAAAACAGCCACAGCTGTGATACAATCACATTAAGTGCAAGTCATAATAAACCAACCAACCACGTTGAATAGAGAAGAAAAGGTTCAAGTTCAACCAGAAGACAGAAAGCTAGCTTAGGTCAAAAAGTCACCGAGAATTGTCAATAAGTGGCCCCGCTCTTTGGAGACTGCCTGACCATGTCTTGATTCGAATCCATCCAGCTTGTAAGATATGAAACTGTTAATAATCATAATTGGTATTTATACGAGTCACTTTCTCCATCCTGCAAAGGCCTCAACATCCAAAAGGCCGCTTTCTCCATCCTGCAAAGGTTGTACTCAGATCCGAGCTCGATCCTGTTCTAACTTTGGAACGAATACAACAAAAGAAGATGTATGGTACACTTGAACCTAATTTTTCATTCCAGGAAAACGGAAAACCCAATGAATTCATGCCAAGAACAATTTAGTTCTCTCTTTTTAAGTTCCCTCGTAAATGCCCTAAGGTAACTCTGCAGGGCTCAAGATCTCTCCAATTTCCTTTCACTAGATCTATCTTCTTCTGCCTCTCGCCGCTTCTGTTGCCTGTCATCAGGTAAGGAAATTGAATCACTAACCATCCACACCTTAAGGCCGTTGAGAACTATACTATGTTAGTACATAATCTTCCTCCCATCAGACAATGATGACATGCACTATCCCAACAAAAATGACGGAAGAAAATGAGAGAGAGCTCTAATGAGAGTCTGAACAAAAGTCATTATACCGACAGAATTTTATACGATAAAGCAAATTAGCCTCCGATGGTAATAAGAATCTGGTGATAGTTTTCAGGAAATCAATATTGTGGGTGAGTAACTAAATAAACAAGAGCGTGGAGCAACACAAAGACTTGAAAAATCTGGATATATAAAGCCAGGGGCCACCAGACACCTTTCACCGTATTAGACAGCACTAAACAAATCAGACATCTGTTTCTTTACATCAGGATTTCTGCCAAAGGATTCCGATCATTGAAGAAATTTTCCAGAATAAAATGAGAAGGTCAACTAGAATATATTTTTCATTGGTGAAGGGTCAAATTTTAGTCCAAATTTCAAATCATTAATGTTTAACAAGATCACCCAATGCTCAGGAGTATCCCTCCAAATTGCGTTTAACAAATACCGTGCATGATGAGATATTCTCCCATAGAAGAAAGCCATTAGTTATTGGTTCTAGCCCTATACTTTAACACAAAGCACAAATAAACATGGACAAAAAAAGTCGATAGTATCAAATTTGACGAATATGGATCAACAGAGCTTACACAAAAGTAGAATATCCAGTACCAACGTTGGAAGCAGATAAAAGAGTTGCATGAGCTGCCACTGATGCCAAATCCTGCCCGCTAGTTTGCGGAGGATTCCTGACATCACCATCAACCTAAGGCATACGCAATAATCAGACTGGCATTTAATCTTTACCGCTATCAAATCAGATAATGTACACAGAGACAACAACCTTATCCCATTTTGACTTTTTGTTTTCTCCCCTATCACGACCAAAAGCATCAGCTATAGCCTGTGCAGCAATTGACCCACTGGAAACCACAGCTGAAGCATCCGCATAATGAGTAAACTTCAGAACAAAATAAAAAAACCAGTATAGGAAGCACTAAAAAGACGCATTACTCTGTAAAGATAATGTTCATTAACTATATTTACAATGTTGATTTCAGCACCTGGAATAGGCACGCCTAGCTTTGCTGGGGGCACAACGGCTCCAGGTTGGGATCCACCTGAAACAAACTCAAGTCAACCTTAGGACTCCTCTTCAGTTCCTGCTCCTTCCTTTCCCTATCCCGTCTCATATCAGCCTCTGCTTTAAATCATTTTAGAAAAAGAGAGAGAGAGAGTCACCAGAAAGTGAATAAATTGACAGAAAGAAATCACAATGCATTAAAGAAAAGGCAGATCCAAGAAACAATAAGGTTGAAAAATTATTGTAAATTACTTCATTTACAACTTTCAAATTGCATAAGCAGCTATTTTGAGCAGGCAAATACATTATAACATTAATAAACAAATAAGACCCCAAAAAAATTAACATCATACGCGTAGGAACACTGTAATTAACCAACTTCATCATAGTAGTACATTATAACATGAATAAACAAAAATTAATATCATATGAACAGGGAACACTGTAAGTAACCTATTCCATCATAGTAGTACATTAAACATGAATAAACAAATACCCCACAAAAATTAATATCACATGAACGGGGAACACTGTAAATAACCTATTTCATCATAGTAGTCGCTTTTGTCGTATCCATGAGGGTCAAATACATCCTTACAGAAGCAAGACCCTATCTGATCAATGTCCTGATAACTCACTGCATGCAGCAAAAAGTCATGATTCCGATAGTCCTTCCTGTTGCGGACCTCTGCATTAAAGCTTCTCCCAACTTGCTTCAAAGCAAGAAATTTATCAATTCTCTTCTGTGGAAAACATGATAGAGGACAGAAAGCACACGTTAAAGGTTGTGAATTATGCCACTTCATGGTGGAAATTTGTACTTTCACGTTGCACAAGAGGTGCATAAATAACACTTTATGTAGCAATTGAACACAAGAAAAATTGGCAGTTGTTGTAATCCAAACAAAGAGTAGTATTAACCCTCCAAATTCCAGGTTACTGTAGAAAACATAGATATGCAAAAGAAATTCAGCAATGAAAAAGGCATAACTCCAAGGAATTTCTGATTTCACCATACGCACACAACATAGCAAACTGCGCTGCAAAAATTTTCCAACTTATGTAGACATTTGTTGGATGTGTCCAGTTAGATATTTCACCATCTCAATTCAAATCAGTAAGATGCTAAGGACTAGAAAGTGAATCACTTAAAAGAAAGACCAGACAACAAGTTATCCTTTGGGTCACAGTAAAGCAATTATTTCATATAGAATTTGAAGTATACTATAAAGAAAGCTAGTTTAAGATGTCAAATCATTGAAGGCAGATATCATAATAGCAGCAAAATCACAAGAACTTTGATTGTCAGAACAATTACCCGCAGTTCCTCTGGACATTTTTCTTTTGGCGGTGGTGGAAGAAATCTATCTAATGGATCAACATTTTCTATAGGAACTTCCATTGTAACATCAGTTTCTACAGCTTCTGATTGAATCAAGTTCATTTCATCAGGATGTGACGAAACTATATGTTCAGATAATGGAGGAGTAGCTCGGTTATTAGGGGTCAAAACCTGACACACAAGAATTAAGAGTTACAAGACGACAAGAAGCAGTACCATAAACAACTTGAGAACACATGAAGAAAAGAATAAGCAGAATTTGGATATATGGAAGTTCAATCAGAAATATACATATTCAGTTTTTTTTCTGTTAGTTACCATTTATTCTTTTCACTTTACATTTAGAATTGAATATTAGCAGGAATAATTAACTCCCACAAACTAGAATAGGATCAAGAAAAAGTTTTGCATAAGAAAACAAAGAAAGAAAGAAATAGACTCAAAAAGGAGAATAAGATTTTTTAAAAGAAATAGTATTTGATATTCAAAATACAGCAAGGGGTAAAAATATTTAAATGCCTGGGCATAATCAAATTTAGATAATAAGCAAATGTCCACCTTTTCCACTCAGCAATAATATCCATCTTGGTGAAATTCCATAGATGAAAGGAAAATCTCACGCAAGACAGACTGAACAACCAACTACTTAATTTAGAATACTAAAGATGACACTCAACTCCACTGCCTAGAGTAAACTGGAAGAAAGCATTTCAAATTGTCATCATGATAGTTGAATTACCATGCCAGACATTAGCCACAAGCCAAGACCAGCATTAACTACTAGATAAAACGTAAAATAACTGAATACGGTTTCTATTCAAAAGGAGACAGATCAGAATAACTTAAACCCAGTTTACAATTCAAGTATAAATAAAATAATGAATGATCACTAGAACTTTCCATCAGAACAATACATAATCTGGCACAAGGCAAGTTGACAGCATCTGATGGCTAAGATCAAACATTTCTTGGTTTGTTCAAGCAGCTGAGAAAGAAAGAAAGAATTTCAATGCACTCCAGGGACGATACTCTAAGGAATACCGAACATCACTAACAAAAAGGAAAGAAAGATCATCTGCAGCTTTACCACAATTTTTGTCCCTGATCAGCTCAATTTATCCTCGTCCATATGTTAACTTTTGTTTCACTTTACCACTATGTAAGAGGACTACTAGTCTACATTCCACCACATTCATTGCAATTGTAATCCGCTATGTAATAGCTAAAAAGTAACAGCTAAGTAAGGCAAACACAACTACACATACCATTAGACTCTGGAAGGTCCTCAACCCATTCGCCTTCCTGAAGAAACAAACACCATTAAAAAAAATGAGCGAACAAACAATCAGCAGATTAAATTACAAAGAAGGGGGAAAGCCAAGAAAGGATAGGAAGCGCTTGGATTGACCTCAGGCTCAGGAGACAAGGCAAGCTCATCATGGGCATAGTCCACTATTTATGGCTTTTCTCAAAGCTATTTCATCACTATTTCTTTGGGTCAAGTTAGAATGAACCAATTGGGTCTTTTTGATCAATAAAAATTGATTACTCTTAAAAAAATCAAGGGTTAAGACTCTTCTTGATATTATACAATATGGACATTTCAAATTAAAAAACTTTTTCTTTTATTGAATGGTCTAATTTTCCTCTAAATTATATAAATAAAACACTTCATGAAAGAATATAGATCAATGCAATATGCGAAGTGAAAATTGTATCAATGATTAAAAAACTGAACTATTTCAGCCGATTTAACTATAAAAATTTTAAATCGACCAAGTTTTCAATTCAATTTTTAATTTTTCAATTCGATAAACTTTAATATCTCTTGTTATTAAAAATTGATCAATTCATTAATTAATCGATTGATTTTTTAAACTAATTAGTTTTTATAAACTAAAATAAATAAATTAAATTTTATTTAACCGTCTCCTTTTTTAATTAAACTACAATTTTTTTGAGGTAAGGATAGTCTCCTTCTATCATATTTTAAATTCTTCAATTTTATTCAATCTTTAATTGATTTTATAATGGTCTAATGCTAATTGAACCTTTTAAACCTTAAATAATTTGTCTTACAAGTATAACTTTCAACTTGATTTTTAAAATATTGAATTATATAACAAGATGTTAACTTAAAATAATATAACAAAGAGCTAAGGATAATGATCTATAAAGGCATTAAGATACAATCAATTCAGAAGAGAGACATGGGACCAACATGAGAAAGGGGCAAGATAGAAAAAGGCACAAGCAAAGAAAGCTGTGTGGCTTTTTTGGAAAGGGAAGAGAAGAGAAGAAGAGCTTCAAATAACTTAGAAGTGTCATCAGTCCTAAAAATAAGGGTCACATAGAGGCGAAATTGCTTGTAGGATCCTGAGGGCTGCCAAGCGACTAGGAATTCATACGGCGGCAGTTTACAGTGACGCCGACAATGACTCGCTCCACGTGAAATCCGCTGACGAGGTGGTTCTTACTGGTCCTCCTCCAGCAAGGTTGAGTTATTTGAATGATTCGTCGATTGTTGTGATTCGTACTGGTGCAGGTGCAGTGGTGATACCCGCTGTATACCTTGCGGTAGTCGAAGTTTCAGAGCTGCAGATAGTCGCTGGCGATGGAGTATAAGGCAGCAGGAGCAGATGGCAAATCGACGGTATCAAATAGCCTGACATCCTGACATCGAGATTTGGGTGAGCTCTACTGTGAGTACGTATTTCTACCATCTTTATTATTACACCGCCGTAAATTAGGATTTTGCAATCTTTGTGTTTTTTAAATAATTATTATCTTTATTATTTATTATTATTATTTTCATTATTATTATTATATTTATCTATTATTATTATTATTATTATTTATTGATATATTTTTTAAAAATTTATGTTTATATATTAATTGATTAAATTAAGTAAATTTTATATTTATTTTATTTTAATTTAATTTTTAAATTTTTATTCTATTATTTTGTCACTATTATCTTGTCACATATGTATGTGGGCCTACTGGAAACAACCTCTCTACATTGTAGGGATAAAGTTGCATACTATCAACTCCCCAGACCCTGCTTCATTGCTGAACTTCGGGTGTGATGATGATGATGATGATGATGATAATTAAGAAGATTTTCACTTTCCAAGTTTTCCATCTTTGATTGAAAATGCTCTTCCATTTTTTACAACACAATCAATCATAGGGTCAAAATCATCCCATTTGGTGCATAATGAATTTTTAAATATTTTTGTCACTTTTCTTTATTTTCTCTATCTTCTTTCTTTCTCTATGTGTGTGTGTCTATATCTCTCGTATCTAGAAAGAAGATATGTTATGGATCTTCTCCAGCTAAATGAGCATAAGAAGTTACATGCAAAGAGTAGTGATTAAAAGTTTGGTTGAACCATAGCTCGTTAGTGTTCAAGTAATTATTGTTTCTTGACAAGCATTGAAGCATTATGCTAGGTGTCACAAAGCTATTAGACATTATCAAGAGCAAAGGCAAGCGTTAAGAGTATCAAACTAATGACTAACCTTATATTTGCATGGAGAATTGTTTATCCATTTATTGATGTTTTCTTATTTTTTAAGGTTACTGTCTGAGTAAATCTAAATACTCTTAGGATAATGTTTCCTTAAGCAGTGAGTATGTGCTCAAGAGTCAATTAATTAATATTAATTGATTTCTTAAGGACAAGGATATGCTAGAAGAACATGAAATAGGAATGCGAAAGAAGGAGATATATGAAAATTTATGGATTTTATCACGATTAATTAGGGCTTTTAGAGGAATTAGGGGCTAATTTTAGGGGTGGAACCTAGTCCATATGACATTTATAGGCCCTACACAAAGGAAAAAATAAAAGATAAGGCATGCTAATGCAAATGTGACTGATAAATACATAATTAACTATATTTATACCTCATATTTGATATATTTTTACTTTATATTTTATACTTTTATTGTATATTTGATACTTAATTTGCTCTAAGTGTGTTCATAGTGTAACATCCCATCACCGATGGGAAGGATAAATTGGTCATTTGGGACGGGTTAGGAGTTTAGAAACATATCTCGGCATGCACATGCATCATATGGCCTATATATATATATGAATGATAATTTTTGCACATGCACATGATTGTACATGCATTCATGACATTTCCCGGCATATGTGTCTAAATG
>JANZLF010000002.1:22905668-22917561 GCA_026546835.1 Erythroxylum foetidum
CAATAGTAACTTCTCTTTTCCTGCCAAACCCACAATGATAAATTTTGAGTTGCTGGTACATATCATTTAGAAATCGCTGCCCAGTTACTTTCACTTTGTAATCTAATTATCTGATCGGCCCGACTGAAAATTTAAAACTCAATATGAATTGAACAGGGTTTCCTCTCATTGATGTGACGCCAATAAATAAAAAGACAGAAGCGGAGGTTTTGACGATGAAGATGAAAATGTACCTACTCCATGTTTTGACAAATTCAGGCAGCTTCCTAAACAACTTAAGCATTTACTCGGACCTAACATCAGATTCAGATGTTCAGAACCTCCGCAATTTCAAAGTAACACGAATACCCATAATTTGTAATTATACCTAGTGCAGGATTAAATATGACAGACCAGTCTACTTTGTACGACACGAAAGAAATTAAAAGAGACCCGTGATTTCCATTTAATGGGTTAGGTCAAAAGGTACTCATTACCTGCAATGCAGTATCCACATAGTGGTAAGAGATTTGGGTGTTTAAGTCTGGACATATCTTCAAATACTGCCACAGCTTCACTGTAGTCAATTTCTCTTGCATTTTCCAATACCTTAATTACCACGTGGAGCTCTCCCGGTAGGACAGCTCGGTAGAGGGGTCCGCACTTGCCTTCCGCTAAGAGTGAGTCTTTGCCAAAATGTGACGTGGCAGCAATCAAGTCCTTGAAGGTCAGGTTCATCAACGGTTTGGATGACATGATCACCGGGGCTGATGTTGGTTCTTTGATGTCTGCCACCCATGATGTGCCGGACTCCGTCTCGAAGCTGAACGGCCCTGATTTCTCCATCTTGAAAGGGTATTGGATTGGTTTCGAGATTGCCCACCTGTTTCTGTTTGCAATCTTTCGTCTTCTGTGTACGCAAAAGAAGAGACCTATGGCGATGGATACAAGGAAAACCACCGATGCTGAGGAAATAGAAAAGACGAAGGCCTTGGTCTTTGTTATGGGTTTCGTTTTCCTAACGCGAGAGTAAATAGGTTTCGTGGGTTTTCTGGTAGTTCTGTCGTTATGAGGAGTGGTTTTATTAGAATGCGACTTGACGGAAAAGGCTGGTGTTTTCGACGTGTTGAAGACGAAATTACCAGCTCGAGTGAAAGCCGATTTTCCGAATTTATGGTAGTACTTGTCATCCCCAAGATGTACAGTGAAGTTGTTCATTGAAACATTCAATAACTGCAGGTCATCTAATGGAGGGAAATCAGAGGGAAAAGTACCATTCATGCTATTATTTGATACATCCAAGTACTTCAATGAATGGAGACCTGACATGGATCTAACGTTGCCGTAAATTTTGCAGCTTGAAATGTTTAGGAACTTCAACTTGGTCAAGTCAGTGAACGCATTAGGTAATATAGAACCAAGATCATTGTGTGAAAGATCAAGCATTTGTAAACTTGTGAAACCAGAGAGTTTACCCAACTTGGTGAACCTGTTGTTTGAAAGATTGAGCGACCGAATTAATGAAGATGATGAACTATTTCCTGAAGAGTGCTGAGACCAGATGCTGCCTCCGAACCTGTTCTTGGTCAGATTGACTTCAACCAAGCTTTGTGTAGACCAGAACCAACCTGGAACTTGACCTTGAAGTGAATTGTTGGATAAATCAATGACTTGCAGCCGGGACATGTTCTTGAGATACTTCCATAAGATGCTGCCACTCAAGCTTTTAGAAGGAAGCCTAATTTCTGTAATAAAATGATTTGAACAGTTAGAAGCT
This sequence comes from Erythroxylum foetidum, assembly GCA_026546835.1. Classification (NCBI taxonomy): domain Eukaryota; kingdom Viridiplantae; phylum Streptophyta; class Magnoliopsida; order Malpighiales; family Erythroxylaceae; genus Erythroxylum; species Erythroxylum foetidum. Next base: position 22,907,425 of record JANZLF010000002.1, read on the forward strand.
GCATGTTGGAACCAAGAATGATTGAACCCGGAGACGGAACGGAAAGCACTTGAGACCAGTTCCTGATCAGTACTGTTGCACCTGGATTCCACAAACACAAACAGCGAAAAGACAAGCACGAACCCATAAGCGATTTTCATTTCTACCCTTCTAGACATGTATATCACAACTGTTGCTTTATCCCATAAGAAGGAGGAGGAGGAGGTTGAGAGCAAAGACTTGCTAGATTTTATCCCATAAGAAGGAGGAGGAGGTTGAGAGCAAAGACTTGCTAGACTTTATCCGATGGCTAAAGAGAAAAAGAGAGTTCGGTCACTTGTTCCTTTTTGGCAAGTTAGGGACAGTAAGCTTAGTGGAATAGTTAATAGCGTGTTAAGGAATAGAGAGTAGTTAGTTTTTCTTTTTCTTTTTTTTCCTTTTTAAGTAAGAGAAAAAAATCAGAAAACTATAAAGAAGAAAAATCAGAAAACACGGGGAAGAAGAAACAAACTTCTATTGGTGTACTGACTGATCATTTGGAGTCTCATATCAGAGTAGGCTACAGCTACATGGCTACAGTACATCATTACCACTAGCAGCGGTTACAATTGCGTTGATTGCTTTTTTTTTTTTTTTTTTTTAAGGAAACTGTTAAGACAGATTACAAAGTGAGTCGGGGGAAACTAATTCTCGACATATCCTCAAGGAGGAAATGTTGGCACCCTATAGGTGCAGTTTCAAAATAAGTGACACCGATATCAAAAGTAGTTGCGTGAGTGGTGAGCCAGTCAGCACTTCTGTTGCCCTCTCGGTAAACATGCTGATGAACAACAGTCCAATTGCGGTGAAACATTTCGCGGATGCTCGCGACAATAGGGTAGACCACCTGCGTACGAGAACCCGAGGAAGACAGGAGCTGGTGCACCGCAGTCGAATCAATCTCTAACTCGATGTGGCGGAAGCCTAGACACCTGGTAAGGGAGAGGTCAGTATAAACAACCCAGAGCTCAGCAGTCTTAGGAGGGCACCAACCGAGGTTCAGGGCAAAACCGGCTACCCAACGCCCTGAGCTGCCCTGGATGAGGCCACCGTCTGTGACCAGAGAGATGGACCGATTGCTGGCCTCATCGGTATGATTGCTTTTTTTTAATAAAGGAAAAAGAACTAATTACTAACAAAGCGTGAGAAACACGTTCCTGACAAATCTGCTAAAAAGAGTACATGACATTCGTTGGGTAGACGATTAAAAAAAATAGGACCGAGTATAAAATTCTCAACATAACTTACTAATTAGTCTGTACAGCAGTTGCTCTCACAATAGATGTGGAATGCTTTAGTAATTCATGTCCAAACAGATGGCTTAGCTTAGAGACAGTTGCCTTGCTCGAGCTCAACTATAACATATTGTCGCTTATTAAGAGTGGATCAGATATTGAAGGCGTTTGACAAACAGTTTGTGTATTTTAGTTTTTTTTAATTAAAAGTAATTTTTAACATCTTAAAAAGTTATTCATATATTTAGTGAATAGTTTAGCTTATTTAATTATAATAAGTTAACTTCTAAGAGCTTTATAAAATAAACTTTTTGGATGATCACTTAAAATTTAATAAGTAAAAAATCAATAATACATTTCTTTCATTATTTTTGAATTATGTTATATACGTGTGATATTATAATTATAGATATTTTTAACTTATTAAATAATAAAAAAATATATTATATGAAAATACTAATACGATGTTACTTGCTGCATTAATAATATTAATAAAGATTTAATTTTACACTATTATTATTATTATTAAGCTTTTATTAAAATTATAAACTTAATTTTTGTAAAATTAAATATCTAAAACTTAAATTCTTATAAAGATATTTAATAAAATATTAAGAAATATAATATTCATATCTTTATAAATTCTTTTAAAGCTACGGTTTAATAAATTCATTTACACATCAACAATTAATACTAAACATTATATTTTATTAAATATGTTTATAAATAGTTAAAATTATTCAGAGTATAGTTAACACAATTACTTGTTTGACATTCAGAGGTCGGCTAGAGCTAGTACTCATTCGACAATAATGTTGACCAGTAGTTCGATAACTCCGCAGACATTAGTTGGATATAATAAAAAAAAGATGAAAAAGGTAATCCACCAGTAATTATTGTTGCCTTTTGAGTTGTTTCCTCGCCTCAATTCACATAATAGCTTGCAAGCTAGTCTTGTTTGGTGCCTCCATTTCACACAAGATTCTTTATCTTTTCTTACTTGCCTTTTCCTTTTTCTTTCTTTCTTTTTTAATCTTTGCATGGATATAGTGTACTTTGGTTAATATGCTAATTGATGATCAACAAAAACACGTTATGATCACTGATTTAATTAAAAACCATGGTGATAAAATTCTTCTAATGGGAACTGAAGTTAGTGGAATTCCATTTGTGAATTCCATTTTAGTATTTAAACCAATTCTACGGGATGGTGACAACTCTTATCCTGTACTTATTCTGTTCCTTTTTGATCTCAACCATCTAATACAATGCATTGGATAATTGAGATCTAAATGAAACAGAGGTATTGAATAAAAGGGGATAGAGTATCTGGCCCTGGTGGAAAATACCTTGAAAGCTGCGGCTCTTATTTTCTAATTAGTAAACCCTCCTCTCCAACAAGATTACTGGGCAGTCAGATAGTCAAAATTATGAACTTGAACTTGTGGGATCCATCTGCTCTAAAATCCAAATAAATAAATGAACTGGCTTGCTGATTACCCACAGGAAATGGATTAGCTTAGTAATCAATCACATGCAACTGCCCCATTCAAATTTTTTTTTTTTTTGGTTGGGCGAACAAGCCATGTGATTGTGAGCAAACATGGCAGATGACAAATACAGTGGAATTTTGAAGCACAAGCTGACACCCCGTATAACTGCTAAATGCAACCTGTTAAATTTTAAGTCAGTAGTCGTCCTTTTAGGGTCGGTCATTTAATCTCATGTTTAGGATGTCAATTAGTAGTATTTTACTAACAAGCTTTAAGATTGTTTATATATATATGTACCTTTTCTAACCAAAAGCTGACCATACCATGGACCTGCTACTGCTACTTTAGTTTGTCGAGCATTGTGATCTCTGACCTGCTGTCTCATGTGACTTACGGTTCAACTTCCTTATCTTTGGAGGTTAAGTTGGATGGATGGTATCACCTAATCCACATAATTCCAATGGAATGAGAACTAAGATTTGATGTTATTTATAATTCACATGAAGGTCGTCGTATTAAATATTGATTTATGATAGAACTTTTTTGTCAATCTTTGAAAGCATATGATTACGGGAGCACATGTCAAGATTATAGTTACATTTGGTGTCTGGGTTGGGTGATTTTAGATGACATTTGGGGCTTACCAACCACCAATGCATCAGATTCTGAAGAGGCCTGTTGTTGAACAAGAATGCAACCTTTTAATGCAAATATGTTTGGCTAACATACTTTTTAATTCCTAATATTTATATCAAAATTTGAATAAGATATTAACATTTGTTAATCTATAAAAGGCTAAAATTTTAATCAAAATTTTAATTTGAACATAATATTTGATAAAGTCGGAAAAAAAAACTATTTTTGAAAAATGTTTAACATGGTCCTCCAATAGACGGAACCATCAGAGTTCTGTCAATTGCATTAACATAGCCAGCTTTTTTAGTTAAGAGATCCTCGTTAATCATGTCATCTATGGTCATGAGATTTTCTATTTTCTTTATAATTTTAAGAATTGGGTTCTTTGAAGGTATAATAGCTTCTTTTTGTCCATGCTGATAACAAGTATGTATCATTTTATTTTAGGGAATTTTATCCTAAAATTTACATCTTTTTAGGTTTTCGTGGGCTTTATTTTGAATCCTCATTGGGCTTATACATATAATTGCAAGTACGGAACGCGGTTGGTTGGTTTATCTACATGTGTTTTATTTAAGCCCTCTACAATTGTTATGTTAGAATTCTATCGTGATCAAATTACGGGCGCAATAGAAAACAAATAATTTTATTGATTCCGAGCAGATCCCGATAATTGAATAAACTTGAATAAAATATAAAGCGATTTGAAATCGTACCTTGTTCATTTTTCAGTTGAAAAATCTTTGAAACTTTTTTCGATTAATCAATCATGAGTTGTTCAAGTGTCCAGCCTCTAATAGTATCAATAGAGCAATTCTCAAACTGATTTAAGAGGAAGAAAATAAAAAGTGCTAGCTTTTAAAAGCTCCTCCCTTTTAATAGAAAAAATCATCAGATTCTTTTGTTAAAATTAAATCTATTTAATTATAATTATAATTGAAATCAAATTCAAATTCAAATTAATTTAATTTTAATAAAATCAAATATTTCATGTTTGATCCCCAAAGTTTCTCAAACTTTATAATTAAGTCCAAGTTAATTAAATTAATTTTTCTTTCACAAATTGCTATTTGATGTGTAACTTATTAGGCTCCTAACAAATTGACTATGATTATAAATTATAATTATAATTCACAATTAGAATTGGATAAATTAAAAATTCTTTTAATTTATCTTTAATTCTTTAATTAAATAATTCATAATCGTAAATTATGGTTGACGTCTAGCAACATATCATGATTACCCAAATATCAGGAATGTCAAAGTGAGTAACTTAACCTGTCAATGCATAGCTATAGTGTATAATTTAATCCTTTCTTCATTCAATGTTCTAATTGGACAGAATATGGATAAAATGTCTACTCTTATCATCCAATCAAGTTCATTCTTGCTAATTAGTAATTGATTTATAATTAAAATTTGAAAAGTCTTTTTCAAATATCAATTCACTTTGGCCAGAGAAATCTATAAATGATTACTAATAAAAAATAATAGAATATTCTCTCTAATTACTTTAGAGTGACGAATCCTATATTCACTTACTTAACTATCTACATATGGTTCATACTGTATCTAGTTACTATCAACTAAATTATCCTAAGACGATTCATAAGTAACATCAAAATACAGTAATTCTCACACTAGATACCTTGGTAATCTCAAGTCTGAGGACCAATTATTCAACCATCATTATGAGATAATCGATAGACACATAAGTAATATTCTATTCGAAATTCTCATAATTGGGTTAGTTCAGTGATTTATTCTCTAATAATAACCCTCACATTAGTTTTAGTGTCTTCATACTTTAATTTATGAGATCAATTACTTTCTTCATAAGAAAGAAACATAATGTGTGCTAGTTTTATCTTTTTAACAATATCCAGTCCTGATGAGATTATAAATTTATAACTAGGAACATTTAGGAATAACATATAAGTGTAAATTGAATATTATAATTATGATCTCATCGTAATTTAAATTATACAGTAATTATTTCAAAGATTTTATCTCTAGTATTAAAACATAAAATATTAATTAAATTAATACATAAAGATAAATAAAGTCTTTTCATTAACTCAAATAATGTCATACATTAATTTGCATCCAAGTGATTGGCTACAAGGACATAAACTAACAATTTCTCACTTACACTAAAGTTAATCCCTTATGAATCTAATACCATATCTATCCATATGTCGATCATGTCTCTTTTGAGACAATGGCTTAGTAAGACGATCTACTAGATCCTCTTCAGTGGGAACTCGTTCCAATGTTACGTCTTTCCGCTTCACTATCTCCTTGATCAAGTGAAACTTCCTGCGTACATATTTGGAACGTTGATGAGACCTAGGTTCCTTAGCTTGTGCAATGACACCATTGTTATTGCAGTACACCAGTATCGGATCAACAATGCTAGAAACCACTCCAAGTTCAGTGATGAACTTCTTGATCTAAACTACTTCCTTTGCTGCCTCAAAAACTGCAATATATTCAGTTTCAGTTGTTAAATCTGCGATGGATGGTTATTTAAAACTCTTCCAACTAACTGCACCACCAAAAAGAATAAAAATATACCCTAATTGTGATTTAATATCATCTTGATCAAACTGGAAACTAGTATCCGAATGACCTTGAACTCTCAGCTCAGTTCCTCCATATACCAGAAAAATATCTTTAGTCATTCTTAAGTACTTCAAGATGTTTTACATAGCCGTCTAGTGACCCTCACCGAGATTAGCTTGATATCTGCTTGTTATGCTCAAAGCATAATCAACATCTGGTCTAGTATATAACATCGCATACATGATTGATCCAATTAAAAAAGCATATAGAATACAATTCATTTTATCTCTCTCCTTTTTTATCTTTGGACACATACTCTGTGAGGGAGAAATCCCATGTGATATGGGTAAGAATCTCCTCTTAGAATTCTCCATGCTAAACCTCTTTATCAATATACGTGGATTAAGATAACCCAAGCAACCTTTTTGATCTATCTCGATATATCTTTATACCTAGTATATAAGCTACTTCTCCTATATCCTTCTTGGAAAAATTCTTAGATAACCATATCTTAATAGACTGGAGCATTAAAATGTCATTTTCAATTAGCAATATGTCATTCACATAAAGCACTAAGAAAATAACTACACTCCCACTTACTTTCTTGTAAACACAAGGTTCATCCATATTTTTGATAAAATCAAACTCTTTGATTGTGTCATTAAAACGGATGTTCCAACTCCGCGATGCTTGCTTCAGTCCATAAATGGACATTTACAACTTGCATACTTGATCAGAAAGTTCTTTGAATTCAAAACCTTCAAATTGTGTTATATACACATCCTCTTGCAAATTCCCATTGAGAAATGTTGTTTTGACATCCATTTGTCAAATTTCATAATCATAGTATGTAGCTATAGCCAATAAAATCCTTATGGATTTAAGCATTACTACTGGCGAAAAGTTTCATCAAAATTGACTCCTGGTTGTTGTCTATAACCTTTTGCCACCAACCTTACTTTGTACGTGTAAACATTTTCATCCATGTCAGTTTTTCTCTTAAAAATTCATTTGCACCCAATAGGTATAATACCTTCAAGTGCATCCACCAAAGTCTATACTTGGTTAGTGTACATGGACTTCATTTCAGATTTTATGGCTTCTTGCCATTTTAAAGAATTGATGTTTGACATTGCTTCCTTAAAATTAGTAGGTTCGTCATTCATAAGTGAACCATCATCACTTCCTTTTTTCTACATGTAGATCTAATCTAACAGGAGGATGATGTATGCTTCCATACTGTTGCGGATTATGTGTTTCATGAACTATTGATTGTATATTTAATGTATCAACTTGTGGTTCTTGTTCCATTTGGATGTGTGTTTATGGTTTTAGAACTTCTCTAAGTTCCACATCACTCCTACTAGTTTCTTTGAGAATAAATTCTCTTTCTAAGAAAATAATATGTCTTGAGACAAACACCTTTTGCTCAAGAGGATGATAAAATTGATAACCGAAACTCTCTTTTAGATATCCCATAAATGTGCATTTATCTGATTTAACTTGAAGCTTGTCAGATATAGCACGTTTCACATATCCAAATCTTTAAATGTGATAATCTAGGTCTTTTATCAGTCCATATCTTATATAGTGTCTTATCAACCAATTTAGATGGAACTCTATTTAGAAGATATATTGTGGTTTCAATTGCGCATCCCCAAGAGGATATATGAAGGACTGCACAACTCATCATGGAATGTACCATATCTAATAGTGTACGATTTCTCCTCTAAAAGTTTTTGTGGAGTTGCAGGAGGAGACCATTATGAGAGAATCCCATTCTCTTTTAAGTAATTAAGAAACTCGTGGTCACCATCTCGATCTGATTTAAGTGTCCTAATACTTTTTTCAGTTTGTTTCTCTACTTCAAGTCTAAATTCTTTGAACTTTTCAAATGCTTCAGATTTGTATTTCATTAAATAAACATAATCATATCTTGAATGGTCATATGTGAATGTTATGAAATATGAAAATCCACCTCTAGCTTGAGTAAACATAGGGCCATATACATCTGAATGTATAAGCTTTAACAACTCATTAGTATGTTGTCCCTTTCCACTAAAGGGAAGGTTGGTCATTTTACCCATTAAACAAGATTCACAAGTTTTATATGATTCATAATCGAAAGGATCTAAATATCATTCTTTACATAACATAGTGATTCTTGTTTCATTAACATGACCTAACTTACAATGCCATAAATAAGAAGGATTTTGGTCACTTAATATCCTTTTGTTGCTATTTATTTGTAGAATTGATCTTTCAAGATCTAATTCATACAAACCATTTTTAAGCATACTTGATCTAGAATAAACATCATTTTTTTAAAAGAATAACTGTTATTCTTAACATTGAAGACAAATCCATTCATGTTCAAACAAGGAATAGAAATAATGTATCTTGTGATGATAAGAACATAATAACAATTATTTAGTTCAAGTATAAGACCAAAAGGCAGAGCTAAACTACAAGTTCCAATAGCTAATATAGCAACTCTTACTCCAGTACTGACTCATAAGTCCACTTCATCTTTTTTTTAATGTTCTACTGTTTATCAGTACCTGCACATTGTTACAAATGTGAGAACTACATCCAGTATCTAATGCCCAAGATTGTGAAACAGAATTAGAAAGATTGATCTTAATCAAAAACATACATGCAGAGACAACTTCCTTAAGCTTCTTATCTTTCAGGATAGAAAGATAAGATGGGCAGTTCCTCTTCCAATATCTGTTGACTCCGCAATGAAAACATATTCCCTTGTCATTGCTCTTCTTATTGATATATCCTTTGGCCTTTACTACATTAGTAAAAGCCTTCTGTTTCTTGTTATTATTCTTTATAAAGCCCTTTTTCTTGCTTTTAGAAGAACTGACAATAAGTACAGAACTGGGTTTCTTCTTAAGACACCCTTCTGCAGTCTTTAACATGTTCAATAGTTTAGGCAATGTCATGTCCTTCTGATTCATTTTGAAGTTCATGACGAATTGTGAAAAGTTCGAGCTCACAGACTGCAGCATCAGATCAATTAACTCGTGGTCCATGACAAATCCTAATTGGGATAATTTTTCAATATACCAATCATCTTCAGCACATGAAGGTTGACTGAAGATCCTTCTATCATCTTACATTGAAATAGTGCCTTGGAGATTTGATATCTCTCCACCCTACTTTGTGCACCAAATAACTCCTTAAGATACAATGTCATAGTAGGTACATCCATGTTCTCATGTTGCCTCTGAAGCTTAGGAGACATGCAAGCTAACATCACATATGTAGCTTGTTCATCGTCATCAATATAACACTAATATTCCTCTCAATCTTCATCAATTGCATCTGAACAAGGTTATGATGGAGTAAGAGTATCAAGAACGTACAACTTCTTCTCTTGCCTAAGAACTATTCTTAACTTTCGTAGCCAGTCTAAAAAGTTGGGTCCAATTAGCTTGTTAGCATTCATAATGCTCCTCAATGTCAAGTTGGTACTCATCTTTAAATTCAATAACCGAAAAACATAAAAGGAGCATATATTAGTTTATATCCAAAAATAAAATAAAATAAATACTTTAAAATATTTGATTACTCCCACTATTTTCTTCAAAATAATAGCCCTCGCTGTTATATCGTAAAATTATGAAATAATTTTTTAGTGAGATATGATCCTATTTAAAATTAATTGATCCTATTTAAAATTAATTGATTTTGAGTTTGCTAAAAAAATCAACTAAAAATAAACTAGGTATAAAATAACTTTTCAATCACACTAGGTATAAAATAACTTTTCAATCATATCTCATGTGACTCCTAGAACTGTTAAGTGACAACTTTTTTCAAAATATATCACATATATTATTCCTGACCCTGCCTCTAAATTTATATGATTATGAGTTTACTCATTTAAATTATACAATTTTAGTTAAGTAGAACCTATTAATTTAAGATAAAATATATCCGGGTTAATGTGACCTTGAGTTTACTCTATAAGCCAAACAATAAATTAAATTATGGTTTTATTATCAAATAATGGAAGACAACTATCACGTTCATAACGTGTACTTAATATTTTATTGAGGGATTTAAAATTTCAAAAAGTTCTGATCTCATCAAAATAACATAATCTCATTATATTTATAATTTCAAACATAATCTAATTATGAAATAAATTATTTAAATCTTTTGCTTGATTCTAA
>JANZLF010000002.1:22929765-22941495 GCA_026546835.1 Erythroxylum foetidum
TTATATATTTATTTTATTTATATAGAAATATCTAAAAATAATTAAATAATAATTTTTATATATTTTCTATTTTTCGTTAATAAAAAATATATTAAAAAATTATTCTTGTTTGTATATATTTCTATATACATAAAAACATAAATAAATTATTTTTAAATATAAATAAAAATTTAATATAATAAAATTTATTAAAATTTGATAATAATAATTTTACGTAATTAATAATAAATTGTATATAATTAAAAAAATAAATAAAAATTTTATTTTATATATTTCTATAAAAATGAAAATAAAAATAAATTATTTTTATATATAAATCACATAGAATAGAATAAAATAAAATAAAATATTAAATAATTAATAATAATATTTTATATAATTAATAATAAATTGTATACAATTGATAATAAATTTAATACAAAATTTATTAATGAAAATAAAAAAATATGGAAAAAAGTATTCTTTAATTGTTTGTATATATTTTTATATAAATAAATTATTTTTTTAATATAAATCACATAAAATAAAATAAAATATATGAAATAATCAATACTAATATTTTTATATAATTAATAATAAAATAATAAACCTCCTGTAACAATTATTTTAATATAAGTGTATAAAAGTCATTTATTATACATTACATTCCATTACATCCATCTTCCTAACAATATTTCACTACATTATATTATCAACCTTTCTATCATTCCTAAATAACTTTTTACTATATTACATTCCATTTCATTATAAACTATTCCATTTCCTTACATTCTATTACATTAATTAACATCCAACCAAACAGGGCCTTAATGTTTAAAAAATTTAATATGTAATAAATAGTCAAAAAACTTGACTAAATATTGAATAAAGTTAAATAATTTAAAATATGATTGAAAGAGATTATCTTTACACTTTAAAAAATTTAATGTTTAATTAAACAACAATTAAATAAAAATAAACTGACTTATTAATTAACAAAATTAATCAAATTGTTCAATTTTTAACCATAAGAGTTATTAAAATAAATCAAATTGGAAAGTTAAAAACCAACCTATCAAACCAATTGAGTATTTTAATCATTGAGTAGGATCTTATTTGACTATTTTTCCAAAAATTCAAAGATTAATAAACTCATTGTACTAACACTTTGTTTCAAACATCGTACACACGTCCGAAGGGAAAATAAATTCTTGAGTCATCCACGAACGAATCAAAGAGACCAGCAAGACCCACGGCCACGCCGCGACCGAAGCAAAGTTGCTTTGATCTAAATTGAACCGTGAGGATCAAACATCCTCCACACAGGAAAAAGTAACCAACATCCTAAACATTGTCATCTCAAGGGAATGAAAAATATGGTCAACTTGCCATTCACAAATGTTATATTTACACGCGACCTAGTAACTGATATTGAAAATAGGTCTACCCCCTTTCTCTAATAAGAGTGTTTTCTCACAAACATACCTGATGACAGAGCGAGTGAAAGTTCTACATTTGCCAAACAAATTTCATTCAAAAGGGCGTTCAATCAACTTTCAACGACTGAAAACAGAATGCCAAATCCCTGACAACACTTTACAGATTGCTTAATCCAAGGTCACGCCAAGTGTCTCCATCAGTTTGTTGAGACTCCTGATCTGCAATGTAGAGCCAAGCACAAACAAAAGATGGCTGAATTACTGCAATTAAAAAGACTGCAACTGCATCGTGTGTGATTGCCGTGCAGAAGGTACAATAACACGGTAGAAGCAGGAAAAAATAGGGAAAATGAGGAGATTTGTATTGATAAAGAAAACAGTCCGCATGGAGAGAACCAGACTCCTTACAATAGTTTAGAATGAAGTTTAACCTACTCTACCTGGCCTATTTTCTAAAATTTGTACTCGAGGAAAACTACCTGCAAAACATTAGGGTAATGGGGTGGGAAATAACCACTCAAGTGAACGAGTGGGAAATAACCACTCAAGATATGTGCCTGAAAATACACATCCACTAAAGCCTCTATTCCAGCTAATTTCAGCATCCACTTTCCCATATTTGCCTTTTTTATGGGAATAAGTTTTTAGGGGAGTTGGAATTCTATCAGTGCATCCCCCTTGAAAACCGCCTTGTCCTTAAGGTGAAAGTCAGAAAACTGCTCTGCTATAAGATCATAGTCTTCCCATGTAGCTTCACCAAATGGTTGATTAAGCCAACTGCTCAAGAGTTGGATTATTTGAACCTTTGACCCATCGATGATCCAACACCTTAGCTGGAGTTAATGTTAGTTCCCAATAACTGGAAATAGGCAAGGCAACAGGAAGTTTAGTTGCGAGTTGACCATTAGCCGGGGCGTAGCATAGATGTATGGAAAACATGATGTATCTTTGAATCTTTAGGTAAATCTAACGAAGGATGGTAAAAGGCCCAAAATAGCGAGGATAGAGCTTTCCATACCGTCGTTTGGACAAGGAACATAGTCAAAAGGTTTGTATGCAAAGATAGACATCTCCATTAAAACAAAGTTCGCTTTGAATCTGCTACCGTATTTACTTAAAACAACTATCACCAAAATAGTATCATATCCTCTTGGTTTGGAAGGCTAGTGATGAAGTCTTAAGAGAAATATCTTCCCATACTCGTTCTGGAACTGGTAAAGGTTGATGGAAGCCTACTCGTGCTAGCGATTGGTATTTATTTTGCCGGCAAACCATGCAATTTCGAACATAGATCTTAACATCCTGCTTCATATAAGGCCAATAGAAGTAAGTAGCAGCTTGCTTGAGTGTTTTGAGATATCTGCCATGCCTCTGATCTTGATAGAAAAGTTTCTTATGTACCAAATCAAAGCTGGGTTGAGAATTAGGATCCTTTTGAAGAGCTTCAATTATGCCACTAGCATAAGGGTCTTGATTTAAAGCACACGGTAAGTGTTGGAAATCCATGTTGATAGGCAAGGCAAAGGCAAGATAATATGTGTTGCAGAGTCCAAGATAAGGCATCAGCTCCTTGATTTGTGTTTCCAGCTTTGTACAATATTGTAAAGTCAAAAGGGAAGAACTTCAGGAGGAGTCGTTGCTGCTCATTTGGGGTGACCCGTTGATTTTATCTGTTTAAGGCCACAGTGGTCAGTTCTTACAAAATAGTTTTGCCCAATAGATAGTGCTTCCATTTTTGCAAAGCTAAGATCAAAGCTAAAGACTCTCTATCATAAGCAGATATATATTGATTAGATAATGAGAAACCCTTACTAAAGTATGCCAAAGGGTGTTCTGATTGTATAAGGACAACATCCACACCTTCTGTTGATGCATCACACTCCACAGTGAATGGGTTACTGAAATCAGGTAACCTTAGATTTGTAACTAAAGTCAATGCTTCTTTGAGCTTTTGGAAAGCTGAAGTCGCAATTTCAGACCAATAAAAAGCATTTGTCTTTGTTAAATCTATTAGCAGTTGTGCGATCCTTTCGTAATTTTAAACAAACCTACAGTAATAACCTGAGACCCAAAAAGCTTCTCAATTCCTTAATATTCCTTGGTATGGGCCATTCTTGGACAGCTTGTACTTTTTTAGGATCCACCAACTCCTTCCTTGCTAACCATGTGACCCAAAACTTGAATTTGGGGTTTCCCAAATTGGCGCTTATTTGCATTGGCGTACCAGGAATGAGTTTGTAGTAAATCAAGAGTCAACTTGAGATGGGAGATATGCTACTCCATATTTGGGCTATATATCAAAATGTCATTGCAAAAGACTGGAACAAATTTGCAGAGGTAGGAACAAAACAGATCATTCATGGTAGATTGGAAAGTTGAGGGGGCGTTAGTAACGACCAAAAGGCATTACTACAAATTCATAATGGCCCAAATGTATCCTAGAATCAGTCTTACAGACTTTTGGAGGATAGACTCAACTTTGATGATATCCTCAGTGAAGATCAATTTTAGAGAAGACTATGGCACCATGGAGTTCATCTAGCAACTCATCAATGTTAGTGATAAGATACTTGTCAGGTATAGTTGTTTGAATACGGGCCTTATATTTGTCACAAAACTTCCAGGTTTGGTCTTTCTTCCGCCCTATTATAACCAGGCTCTAGTTTAATAAAACCTAGAATAAGGAGCTCTTCAACCTATTTTCAATCTTGGTCTTCTGGTCGTACGGGCATTGGTAAGGGTGTATATTGGGAGGCACAGAGTTGGGTAGCAACAAAATGGCACGGGTATGGGAACAAAAAGGTGGGACGCCAGAAATTGCTTCAAACTGGGTCTACAATGAATTTAAAGTTGAATTTGGATTGTTACCATAGGTATCAAAAAACTTGGAGAAGGCTTGAAACAAGGCTACAACTTTTGTAGCTGATGTAACACCCTAGAGTTTATAGCATTTCCATCTAGATGGAATATCATAAGCATCTTATTCCAATTTGTTTGCACGGTGTAAAGTGACACAAGCCATTTTATCCCCAAAACTAAGTCAACAGCCCAATCTTGAATGGGTAAAAATCTTGAATAATCTGCAATTCTGGAAGTTTTACAGATACCTTTTGACAAACTTGGGTGCATTGTATAATTTCTCATTCCCTATCTAGACACCAAAAGGAGTTGTCTTCTCCATGGGAATTCCTAATTTTTCCACGAGAGTTGACACAATGAAGTTGTGTGTTGATGCACTGCCTACCAATAATAGAACTTGGGCGTCATACAAAGTCCCTTCAGTTTCATGGTGGTGTTGTTGGGCTTGCTCAAGATCGCATGTAGCAATATTTTAGTAAAATCTGTTGGAGCTTCTCCTTCGTTGGCTTCAATAGTTGGTTCTTCCATGGCTTCTGCTCCATCTATCAGCTCCATGAGGGAGATCGCTGATTGCTTGCAATGGTGACCCAGTGAAAACTTTTCATTGCATTGGAAGCACAATCCTTTGGTGAGGTAATTCTATTTCTCGACGTCCCAGTTGCAAGTTGGGTTTGTCATTGGTAGAATTGGGTTAACGCTTTGTGTACCAGTTGGCAATGGATTCATCTAATCACGAGAGAGTAGAGCTCGATGGGGAGTTGTGTTGGGATTGGGTCAGATGCTACTAGGTCCGCTAGCTCCTCTTGGCCCACAAGTGATGTTTAGTTTGGTCTCAAATTCTAAGGTTAAACCCATAACCCTATAAACTGTTCGTGGTTTATGAATCTGCAATGAACATAAACATGTTCCTCCCGCAATCTATTCAAAAACACGCCTAAGAGGCACTGTTGTGAATAGTTAGAGACACAAGCAGATCTTTTGGCAAATTCATATCGATACTCATGTATAGAACTTGTTTGTCAAATGCCACATAGAAATTCATTTGGGTTTTAAAATTCAATGGGTCAGTAAGTTTCCCGCAGAGCCTTCGAAAGGTCATCCCAATACAAAAGAATTCGCTCGTTGTTGATCCAAGCGAACAAATCTAATGCATCTCCCTACATTAGACGAGATTACAATGCCACCAAGTACTATCAGCATCCTCTTCATTAGCCTCGAGCCAATTTGATCTCCTAGGTTCGCGAGGTGCAGTTGGAATTTACTTAGCCTTTCCTCTAGAATCTGATTGTTGGAAACCCATTTGTTAAGCCTTTATTGCTACCACTTTTGACACTAGGAAATCTACAACTTAAAGTCCAGATGTGATTGTTGCAAGTTGTTGAAAGATTTAATCTATGTTTTAGGTATTCAGGTTGTTGGATTGGTTAAAAGGTGAGGCTTGATTGTTGGGGGTTCATTGGTGGAGGTGTGTTGGAAAGGATTTCGGTATGTAGAGCGGCGAGTGTTAACCATTTTGGATCTTTTTGGCTCTGATACCAAACTAGTAAAAGTAGAAAAAATAGGGAAATTTAAGTGGATATTTGTATTGATAAAGAAAACAGTCCATATGGAGAGGACCAGACTCCATACAATAGTTTATATACCTGGCCTAAAAGTATTTATACCAATGTTAAGGAAAACTACCCACAAAAAAATTAGGGTAATGGAGTGGGGAATAACCACTCAAGAGTTGAGGAATAGGGAACTGGGAGAGTGGGAAATAACCACTCAAGATGTGTGCTTGGAAATACTCACCCACTAAAGCCTCTATTCCAGTTAATTCAACATCCACTTTCCCACATTTTCCTTTTTTACAAGAAAATGTTTTTAGGGGAGTGGGAGTAGGAATTCTATGTTAACCACACCACAAGCAGAATGAAGTAATTCGTACAACATTCTTCACCTATTAAATAGGGGACCCTCCCAATCATTTCACTCCATTAAACTTCCCATAAACATTTAACAACCCTTAATGTCGACATGAAATAGCACATGAAACATAAAAATGGATTTGTACAATTAAACATTAATTCTGATTGCTATTTGAGACAGTATGATCAAACAAAGAATAAACAAATTGACAATAGTATAATCATTGAAGAGAAATTTTATCCATGCACTAAAATGAAAGGGGTTAGATACACATACTTGAATCTTCAGCATCATCATTTCTAACAACTAGCACAGGTGGCAACGGAAGGTCTACACCAAAAGAATGCAATTGACAAATAAAGAAATGAACATAAGGGAAGATTAAAACTTGAAAACTAACGGCAACAAAACATTAAAATGTCGAAATAACTACAATACGCAAAAGGGCTTATACCATCATCAGGCAGAGTGTCTCTCATCCACTCCTCATCCAAGATATCCACAAGAATTCCCAAACTAAGTTCTGCCATAATTGCTCACCTGAGAATACAAATCAATTTTCTTTCCTTAAACTTCACAAAAAGGCCGCACAAAAAGGATACAAAATAAGTGAAAACACAATCCCTACACCAAATTCTCAATGAAATTCATCGATCCACAAGGCAACAACTTATACCCATACAACACAAATCAAAGGTTAAGTAATCAATATGAACACCATTGTTTCTCAAAAACAACTGAAAGGGTTTGAGACTAAATAGTAGCAACAACTTGTCAAAGTTGTAAACTTTCCCAAATTTACATCGACTATGTTGTTGGGAGATTTTGTCGCACATTTGGATTGCATAACTTATGAAGTTCAAAAAAAGTGTTAGACTTTGTGGCCTAAAAGCAACAAGAAGAACAATAAGCTAGTGACAATCATTATGAAATCAAGCAAGGAAATTATAGGAACAAGCAATGCGAGGATCTGAGTGATGTTATGATTAAGAAAAAAAAATCCTAGCATTTTGTTGGATATAGATGGCCATAGAGGTTCACATTTTTATAGGCACATTTTACAAGCTCCTAAATATAATAGTGAACTTGTGCAAGTAATTTAGTGCATGACAATTAGCTGAACTATATGGCTTCTAATGGTAGTGTTGGTTGATTTATCAAATTATGTAATTGCATCAATTTGGTTGTCCTATCAAACATGCCATTCTAATTTACTGAAACATGATTATAGTGAATGTTGACATCTTTTAACAAAAGCATGTGATCAACTAAGAACATGTAAAATAATGGCAAAAAGTTTTGGATGTATCCCAACTCAACAGGAGCTTATGGAAAAGCCTGGTTGCCCGAACTATATAAACATAGAAAAGCAGTAACTTATTCAAGATCAACACTCCAAGTCCAATCCCATAACAAAATCTTGGACGGTGACTACAAATTTTAAAGGTCAGTAGTCAATAATTGTTGTTGTAAATAAATAATCTCAAGAAGAAAACTAAACGAGGGTTAAATCTATAATACCATAAACTCCATTCAGTTCCTCAATAAAAATCCATAAAGACTCCCAAAAAAACAATATAGCTATACATCAATTCCATACTAAATTGCATAATACATAGCCACTTTGCTATGCTTGAAGATATCAAACATCTAAACTCAAAACTCAATCAGAAAAGAAAATTCAAAGATGAAATAACATATGAAATAAGAAAGTCAAAGATGAGATAATAAAGATTATAAGGCTCCACAAATTGATATTTCTCTGCAGTTTCAATTAACAATCCTACCTGCATGATTATACATAATAATTGAAAATAGAAGACCATTAAGTTGAGATAACCAATCTAACCTAACAAAAGTAGAGCACTCACAAGGCATAAAAGAGAGGCATAAAAGAGAGGCATTAAGGGCCTTCATCAAGTTAAAAAGAAATGCATTAGGCAGAAGCATAAAAGAGAGGTACAAAGAAAAGGCATTATTGTTACATAACTCAAACATTGTATAGTTTGTGCATTGTATAGTTGTTCCTCCCATTAACCAGAAAGTCATCATATCGAGCATCCCAAACCCATGATTCTAAGTCTATCTGTTCCTTTTTGGGGTTACACTTACCAGGGAAGCTAAAGTGGGCCTACTTGAAACCTGTGATGCATATGCTTGCCAGCCATTACAAAACAACTTTGACAGAAATATCAGAAGAAATATCATTACTAGCATATAAGTCCTTGATGATCCAACCTCACCTAACCATCCAAAACTTACCTCTTTTGTGGACCTAACATTTATTGGGCAGTGAACAATTAACAGAAATAAACCATGTCAGGTCACATGAATCCCATATTAGGCTTCTTTGCTTTTCAAATGGCAGGTAAGTTTCAATATGAAGTAAGCCGTTATCAACTGACAAAGCAATCCCTCATTCCGAAAGTAGAAAGCTTTAACTTATTCTTTTTTTAAAAAAAAAACAAAATGATCAGAATCCAAAATTTCAGTTGGTTAGTGCATATGTAAATGCAGACGCAGTGCAAGGCATTTGGGAAACTGTCATTGAAACTGTTTGCTTTCAGGATATACTTTGATCAGAACAAAACAAACAGCTGCATTATGCACCGGAAACCAGGACAATTTACAGAAACAAATTAGATCCCTAATACAGCTCATGGAGTGTCCTGAAACATCCACTTGGTTATGCAAATCTATATTCTAGTGATCTAAAGTCGATGATTCGATGTTTATTGGTCTAATAACAGAACATTTGCCTATTCCAAATATGGATAACGTGAATTGCATAACCACAAAGCACACAAAATGCAAAAACACCAATATGAACAAAAAAATACAGAAACCTCAATTCTAATTATTCAACTCTGAACACAAACTCGGTGGCACTGCATGCACCTCTACCAGATCTTTTAGCTAGTCAGAAAAGATGATAACCTGGAGGCGATTAAGAAGAGATGCAGGGAAGAGAAACGGCCAGCGGCGGACGGATGACAGTAGTATATAGGTTTAGGCGACGCAGACACGCGTGCGACCGGAGTCTGGGTGAGAAGGTGGCGGCAGATGCACATTTAGGTTTCTACCCATCAATCAAAACTATGTCACTTTGATTCTTTAAGAAAACAACGTCGTTTAAAGATTGTCAAGACAACAAAGTTTCAAGGAGGACATACGCTCCCCTCAAATCATCAATCTCATTTTTTCTGTCATAATTCTATCTCACTTTATCTTAACCATTCATTTATTCACATAAATGAATGGTTGAGATGAAATATGATAGAAAAAATGGAACAGAGGATCATATCCCCTCATTTAAAAGCTGAAAAAAAATCGTTAACTCTAGGTATTGAAGGCTTATTAAGTATCTGTTTGGTTCAACTTTTGGAGGTTCCAAAAATACTTTTTTTCACTACAAAGTTATTTTAAAGAAACAATAAGTATTTGACCATAAATTTCAAAAGTACTTTTGAAATAGAAATAATTTTTTTAAAAACTAAAATACAGTTTTTTTTTACAGATTTTAGGAGATTTTCATAAAAACTCAAAATTTTAGCTTTTTTTTTGGTATATCAATTTGCATCCCTTACGCATATATATCAAAAGTGACTTTTATTTCTTTTCTCTGTTCTATTTCGTGCTTATTTTTGGATTGTTCTCATAAATAAATACTTTTTTTTATTTTTCCTCCTCCTTCACAACGCAGACGTTGTGAAGGTTGTCGGTCGTCTGCGTTGCATTCAAGATCGCACATTTATGCTGACCTACACTTGTAGTTTTCTTTTCGTCCACTGAACTCGATCCCTTGTACTGTCGCAAGCCTCGTGGAGAGTCGCAAGGTGGTCATTTTTTGATCTTCTCATGGTGTGGCAATGGAAAATAACGCATGAGTACGTTTTTGTACCATTTGATGCTTTAGAGAAATGAAAGTGAAAACATGCTGAAAGGTGGCACCGCTATGGGTTATAGTAAAGACAGCTAGATTATACAATTGGTTTGAAAGGTGGCACCGCTATGGGTTATAGTAAAGACAGCTAGATTATACACTTGGTTTGGACCTCCATACGTGTTTTCGATTACTAGTAGCATGTTTACCCTCTCATGTGCATAGTTCAAACCTATGAGCTTTACATTTTGAAAGGCAAAGGCTAGCTAAAGAATAAGTCGTTGTAGATATGGAGAATCCTTGCTCTCTTCCTCCTCATCCTCTCTCGATTGATGAACAAGAAACTACAACTCAAGAACAAATTTCTGCGCCTCCAATAGAAGTGTCACTTGATGAGCTCCTTGAAGAGAGTTTGGGAACTTTTAGTTGCATGCAGTTGATTCAAGCTATTCTTGTGACAGTCCTTTTTCTTTGATGCACAACAAAGTTTAATCACTGTCTTCACAGATGTAGAACCAATGTGGCATTGTACTGCAAAGAGTATTAACAATGGCTCATGCAATTCAACATCAAATGTTTATGAACTTCCCAAGACTGCATGGGCTTGGAGCGATCCATCTCATAAGACTATCATATCAGATTGGAGTCTCCAATGTGCTAACTCCGTTGTCACTGGCCTACCTTCATCCTTCTTCATGGGATGCCTCGTAGGTGGTTTCATTGTCATCATACTTGGCGATTCCATACTTGGTCGAAAGAATTTGATCTTCTTTTTATGCTTTACCATGTCTGCTACCACATTCAGCCCCAACTTCTGGATATATTCTACCTTAAGATTTGTAACTGGGTATTTTCGTGGACCTATCATTACTTCTGCTCTAGTGTCGTTGATTGAGACAGTTGGAAAGCGGAATCGTAGTCTTGTTAGTATCATTGGATTCTTGAGTTTCTCTCTGGGCTTGCTATCCTTGCCAGCTATAGGATATGCAAATAGAAAATGTTCATGGAGACTTATTTATTTATGAACTTCTACCCTTGCCATACTCTATTGTGTGATCTCCTACTTCTTTGTAACTGAATCACCCAGATGGCTTTTCATACATGGTCATAGATGTGAATCTCTGATGGTACTAAAGAAGCTTGCATTAGTAACCAATGGAAACTTACCTAGTTTCACTTCAGTACAAGCATCACCATCTACTGATGATCTTCACTTGTTCGTGAAGAACTTGTTCATTAAAAAATGGGCTCTTAGGAGGTTATTGGCGATTATGGTCCTAGCTTTTGGTGTTGGCATGGTATACTAAGACCTACTCTTGGGGGTAGGGCAGCTAGATTTCAATGCACTCAATTGCGCATTGGATTTTCCTGCATATATATATTTCTTTTACCTTAATCCTATTAGAGAGGTCCAGTAGTAGAACTGGAGAAGTACAATACTAGCAATTTAAGAAGACGACTCGTCTCTTTAAATTATTTCCTACAAGATAGATGATTATCTAAAATTTCCTATAAGATAGTTATCTTTTTAATACGTAACCATAAATATAATATATTATACTTTGCATGTTGTTTAGTATATTTTAAATATTAAAATATACTTAAAATTAATAAAAGTACTTTTTATTTTTATGTTGCCAAACAGTCTACTGTATGAAG
>JANZLF010000002.1:22954513-22965551 GCA_026546835.1 Erythroxylum foetidum
AAAGGTGAAGTGAAGCTATTGGAGTTAGAAGATAGGCTCTTGATCAAGCTTAAAAGCTAAAGGAACAAAGGTGGGTGGCATTTTTATGTTTGAATAATAGGCTATTTAATGTTCCTTCATAAATGCCATAAATGATTTTTCCAACTACTTTTAAGTGAACATTTATGGCTCTTTAAATTGATTGAAAAATTACCTATGTTGTAGTTGTGGGTGAACCTTTGAAAATAACCTTAAGTTGTTTTGCAAGTATTGTATTGATTGCTTTTGATTGAGTTGAAATATGAATAGTATGATTGGTATGAAATTTGGATTGTTGAATTGTGTGAGTTGGAAATTATGTCATATACATGAAACCAAGTTTTTCAAGATTATGCCATTTTGGGCAAATGTTTTCACTGCATGAATTATATGTTATGTGGGTTCGGTATAGTCCCTCAAGAACCGTCACGTGCACGTTGACTCATGTGTATAGGCTTCTCCCGCCTGCCCGCAAGTGGCACGGAGTTCCTTTTAGGACTCCCTTATGTGTATACGACTACACAAGGCCATTTTATGGAATTGTGTAGTCATCATGTGTATGGGACTTGCCAAACTATTAACTTGGCACACATAAGTAAACTACCCAAATTGCCCCCACTCAATCTTATTCATTTAATTTTCTAACAACATACTTCACTCTACTTTAAACATAATCTCTCATTTAATTTCCATTTCTAAAGAGCTAAAACCCCATAATAATTTAGACAAAACCTCAAAAAAATTTAGACATGCATAAATAATAAAAAAAATTCAGGGGCCAACAGGATAATATAGTGGGAGAAAATTGATTATAATAATGAATCCTCTAGAAAGAGGAGGCCAACACCATGTTTAGCAAGTTTTATATAATAATAAAACTGTCAATACCATAAGTATATGGATCTTATCTTATAGGATAAAGGGTATGGCTTTTATTAGGACTAATAGACACTTAACAACTTGAATAGAACTTTGTCTAAAGTACTACATATTAATTTGAATTAAAATATATAATTGAAATTAAAACAAATAATAAAACAAAACAAGTAATTAATTGATAAGTGAGTTGCTAATGAATTTGAGGTTGACCAAAGTTGAAGACTTAGGAACTATTTTATCCTTATTTTGTTTCTCTTAATCTTGTTGATTCAATTTATGTTTGATCTAAGATATTCTAAAGTTTTGATTACCCTCTCTTAATATCTAATCAAATAACCCTAATTGAATTTGATATTTATAGAACTGTAATATCTCAATTGACAAAACTACTACTAATTTGTTCAATTAGATTTGAAGCAATCCTATAGACAATTAATTTCACTATTAATATTTCTCTTCAATTATTTGTTAATATGATAATTATAGGTCTATCAAGTTACCAACTCTCATTACTCACCTATACACATATGAATTGATTCGCTCTCTCGATTAATTACCAAATATATGAACGAAAATTATCACAAACATTCATCAATGTATTGAATTCAACAAGAAATAAGATTCATAAAATAATTCAAGAGCAATCCCTAATAGGGATCTAAAGAACTATAATCATGTAAAATATCATATAAATCCAAATAAACATCAAAGATAATGAAAGAAATAAAGGCAAAAGAAAGAAAAGTTAGTTGGAGTCTTGATCTAGAAATTTGGAATTCTCTAAAGCTCTTTTTGATGTCTTCCCTTTGAGCTGCTTTGATTTAGTGGTCGTTTCCTCTTTTGGTGTTTTTCATTTTCTTTTATAATGATTAAGGTTTCTAGGGTTGTTTCTATGGCTTCTCCACTTATTTTGGTTCAAAAAATAGCCCTGAAACCTCAAAACTCCAAAAACAACTCACGCTTGGAAACACCTCTTGGCACGATTATGCATAAGGCAAGATCATGCCAGAGGCCCATTCATGATTGTGCCAGCTTATATGCCTCAAACGTCTTCTCCATTCTTCAATTTCTTGCACATCAAATACCTCTCAAAACATAAAATTAAAATCAAATTCTTGCTCTAAACCTAAAAACACTTAGAATACATACAAACACTAACAATAACACAATTCTAAGCTTATACACATGATAATCATCTAAGAAATACTTAAAAATGCACTAAAACACCTACAAAAACATAATGTAATCTACACCTATCACACCTTATGTTATCTTTGATGATAGTTGACACCTTTCTATTTTTTGGCATAGATCTCATTAGAGAACCAACATTTGAAAGCTAAAAAAGGGTCCAAAAGGATGTTAATAATCATATCAGAGAAATTTTTACTCCATTCCCTACCTTGGCCCCTATGCTTAGTCTAATATTATCCTTAAATTTAAGAATTTTTCTTATAACTTATAAGGTGGAGCTTTTAAGATAAAATTTCCAAATGAATCATTCTAAGAATTGTGAACTACATTATCTGAAGGGAATCTTCACTATTGCAAAGCTTCCAAATCTGTTTCCTCATTAGAACCTCACTTTGAATCTTGATGGCTTTGACTCTTAGACTAAACCCCCTCTTTTACATTGGGAGAGACCTTTGGCCACCTAACCTTAGCTACTAGTATGTCACTCATAGAGACATAGAAAGAGCTCTTTGATTGGTTGATTGATAAACTTGACATCTTATTGAAGTGGATTATAGATTCTAATAGAATTTTAAAAGAGCTCTTTGATTGGTTGATTGATAAACTTGACATCTTATTGAAGTGGCTTAGAGATTCTAATAGAAATTTAAGGAAACTAGTGCCTTTTTTAAAAAAATTGAATAAAATTGGTATTAACGATAGTAAAAACTATTTCGACATTACATTGTTTACAATTAGAAGCTTATCACTTAGCTTCTAAAGCAATTTACTAAAGAAGTGAGGAGAGTGTAAAAATAGAAAATTCAGGGGAGCTCATAAATGGCATTTGCTTTTAATTTCGGGAGTGAGAGTGTGTTCCATGTTTTGGCAATGAGCACCACTCTAATCCAATTTTTGCTCTTATCTACTACTCTACTTTTATCTTCTCTAACTCCAGTGTAAAGTCTTTGGTTCCTTTCTTTCCACAAGGAATATATGGTAGTTAGAAATGTTGTTTTGAACAATAATGTTGTTCAAAGTGGACTCCCAATCCTGAGTTGGAATTGATAAGTTCAACAGCTGTTGAGTACACCCCCAAACCACCATGAAGTAACTGCAATTAAAAAATAAATGACTCCAATCTTCCTCGCGCTGTTGAGACAGCTCACATAAAGAGTTATATTGCCCATGCCATTAGTTCTTAATTGGTAGTTTGTTTTTGATCAATAACTAAAAGGTAATAGAAGCCTTTGGATTAAGGGATTTTTTCCAAAGGAGTGAATGCCATGATACTTCAGGATAGATAGTAGTAGGTGTCCAGATGACCTTATCTTCTCAATTTGTCTCAGTGAGGACTGGAAGGTGGCTAACTAAAGCTTGGAAGCCTCTAAGATTACAGGACCAGACACCATTAAAAATAATAGTAGATGTTTTAAAGGATTCTGGGAGACGGGGTGATATATTTTTAATTGTTGATATATTTAATCATTTATACTTAGCGATTAATAACATGAAAATACTTAAGATACTCACTTTAATTTATATATGATGTTAGGTACAATTTGGAAGTAAATAAATTAAAGTGAGTTGAAAGTATTACATTTGGGTTATTTTTTGAAGATCAATACTTACTTGTATTATCGGAGCAAGATAAAAAAAAGAAAAATGAAGCATAAAATAACAATAGAAGAAGGAAATAGGAACAACGAAAACGCTGGCATGTATGCATTTAACACTGGTAGTATGTGTTAAACGTGACAAAAACATATGCGTTAAACGCATACGTAGTTGCATTTCATGCCTCAAAGAGGGGTGTGTTCTATTCAAGAGGGCGGCATATTAATTCATCATATCACACAACAGGGGCGCAGGTGTGGAGTGGAGGCCTAGGCGTGAGGAGAAGGGCTGTGGTTGTGCTTGGTGTTGTGGCTTGTGGTTTAGAGAAGAAAATAGTGAGAGGGGTGGCAGTTGGGATGTGTGCAGTAAGTTGAAACCTTCAATCTTTATTTGTCCCATTAATGAACAGTAAGGCACAGTGAGAGGCGTGAAAGGTTGCGGCAGAATAGTAGGCAGGCAGTGCGAGAAGGAGAATCGAAGGGGTCTTCGATGGGGCTACAACATGGGGCTGAAGTACTTTTTTGGGAGAGATTCATGAAAGGCTAAATGTCCCAATGTCGATTCGGAGACGACATCGACGTCGACGATCCAGGTTAAGTATTTTTTATTATTTTGTTGTTTTTTTCTCGTTAGAAATTGATTGTGTTGTCCTATATTAACTGATTTGGGTATTGTGTATGGATAATCAGATTTTCATTATTATTTGGTTATTTGTGTATGAACTCATTGGGTTTTTTGAAAAGATGATTTTAATGTGTTCATTGAATCGTTTAATTGCAAATCCATTGCTAAAATTTTGATATAATCCATAATTGTTATGTTGAAATTTATGTGTAGCGACTGATGATTCGTAATCATTAGAGATAACAAGTCCTAGGTTAAATGAAGCATCGTATGTGATTGTTGCCTTCATTAATCGGTTTTCCTAATTCGTAATGGTATTGCCTAATTAAATCTAGAAATGGTATCCTAGGTTATTCGGTGGTTAAGTTTAATTAACAATCATATCTTAATTAAACAAAACTTAAGGGAAAACTCGGGTTAATTGTTAACCTATGATTAATAATTGTTAGGAGAGGTTAAAGAACAACAAATTAATGAAATATGCTTAATTAGGGTGTAGGCCGAGATTGAACCAAAGAATCGAGTCCCTACCGAATTCCTCACTTTCATCTTTTTTTGCATGGTTTCTTTAATTTGTTTTTATTAATTAGTTTCATTTTATTTTCTTCTTTAAAAAAAAGCCCCCCGTTAAACCTAAACATCGGTTAATTTCATTTCTTAAACTTTACACACACTCTCTGTGGGATCAGACTCACCATTGCTATAGTAGTAGGTCTAGTTATTTTATTTTAACTAGTGTAACGACGCACGGTCAATTTTGGAGTCGTCGATGAGTGTGGTGTTTTAGTTTTTGTTTGTGATTTAATTGATGTTTTGTATATATTTGTTCGTAATTGATTTCTTTTTAGTTATTTTGTGATTTTTTTCATTTTTTCGTGTTTTAAAAAAAATTGATATGGATGGAAGTAATTTCTTTTATAACTCATATTCTCCATCTTATAACAATGTTTGGACTGATCAACCTAAATTTTGTTATAGATAGAATAATCATCAAAATTACTTCCATGACAATTTGAAGGATGCACAATAATTCTCGGACAGAACAGAAGCTTCCTATCAAGACTTTGGTCCATCTTTGGAAGAGTTGATTAATATTGTGAAAACTAATACTTTGCAATTACAAGAGAATACTATACAATTCCAGAAGGATGGAAGGCAATTTCCAAAAAAATACATGGTCTAACGCCCAAGATCTGGAGAGGCAACATGATTCAGGTGCATCTTTAGAAGAACATGTTAAGAATCTTGCTGTAAACAATTTGCAATTTCAACAGGATATGCAACAATTTCAACAGAATATGTAGCAGCAGTTGTAAGAATTCTGAAAAGAGACAAGAGCAAGTCAACAGAGCATGGAACACTAAATGGGTCAGATGGCATAAGGCTCAGTCTCCTAGAATCGCAAAGCAAAGAGGAGCAGCCATATCAACCCGAGATGTACCCAATTGAAGTTTGTGCAAAAATTTTACAAAATGATGAGGAGCTTACTAATTTTGAGGTCAACCCTCAATGAATTGCTTGTGTCGAAAAAGTTGAGAAGGAGCTCGAAGTCAAAAAGGACACATCTTTTAGGTTGGAGGTAAGTACTGAGTCCATGATTATTTTTTAGACTAACTCTTTTCCTTTACATAACAGATTGGAGGAACTAGATGATGAAAAAAAAGGTGAAGAGACGTTCAAAATATTTTCAAAGTGTATGGACTCAGTCGGGATTAAGAATCTGAGGATAGGGAAGATGCTGAATGAGGATGATGATCAACTAAGGCCCTATCTAGAACTACCTCACATGGAGGAGCCGTATGTGACATTTGAAAATCACAATTTTTTTATGTAAGGAGGAAATAAGGAATCGAGCCAGCGACCCTAAACAAAAGCGCTTTTTGGGAGGCAACCCAAAGAAAGTAAATTTCTTTTCCTTTACATTTTCGCATTACTTTTTATATACATGTGTGTTTTTGAGAGAAAGAATAAAACAAATGAAATAAAAATTTTCTCATTTTCTATTGATTATAGGATTATATAATCATGATTAGAGTGTGAATTGACTAGAGAATTTCATAGAAACTTTAACATGTACTTTTGCTCTTATAATTGGTCGATATGTGTTATCTTTAGAAGAGTAGTGACTAATGGTAGACAAAGTCGGTAAGATTTTGAGCCTTATTTGACTAACACATCCATATCATTCTCATTGTCTTTTGATAATATGTGACCTTTATGACATGTACATCCCAATTTATCGTTGAATTTCTATTCAAGATCACATTTTTATTAGATGTATTAACATGGATATGATTAGGCATTCTTTGATTTTCATAAACTACATTAGCCAAATAACCTATTCTATTGACATGATTTTTCCCTTGATAAACCTCTTTGAGCTTTAGCCTTTCTTGTTGTATAAACCACATTTTATGTTTTTAAACTTAACCAAATGTCCTAAGTCATAAAGCTAGTGGAACATTTGTGATTATTAAGTTTGTGAATGTATAAAATTCTAAGTGTGGGGTTCTACATATACTTTACTAATTTTGAGATATCTTGAGCTATAGAGCTCCGATCAAAGTGATTCTTGTTTTAAATTAAACTAGAGACATAAACTTACAAGTTTTATGAAGGAACCGATTGGCAATTTAGCCTTTAAGATTTTCAAATTCTGGCCTGAAGTCGGTAGTGCACAATTTTGGCTGTTTTCTTTGAAATAACATTTTTTTGCCATAACTTCTTCATTTCTAATCCAAATTGAGCGTTTTCAGTGGCGTTGGAACCGTGAGAGCTTAAGGAACATATTTTCTTAAAAATCAAATCCCAACCTTGTCTATTAAAAGTTTCTCTATAATTGTGGTCCTTATGTGTTTGTTTTGGGTCCTCTATGCTTATGTGTGCTTGTGTGGTCCGAATGTTGGGCCTCGACGACGGGGTCCAACACTTACAATGATTTTCATATTACTATTTAATATTGGATTTAAGATCTGAAAGCAAAACAAAGAAAACTAAGATAAGACATTACTTATAATACTAATATCTGTAATTCTAATAATGGCAATAATTTAGTAGCAATATTTTGTAGAAAATAATTGTTTAAATTAGAGAGATTTTTTAAAATTGGAAGTAATTAATTAATAAATTAAAATGGATACGTAAACTAACTATTACTATATAGACATAGCTTAGAGCATATTAGGTTGAATCAAGTTATACTAAAGTGCCCAACAAAAAGGTGAAGGCAAATGCACACAAAAAGGGTTAAATATTTTTTACCACCTAAAATACTATTTTATTTCACCAGGAAATAGGGTTTTGAGGATACCAGGTCAATAGTAGTACAAAATAATTAGTGTTGTATGTTTTCTGATAAGTTTTATCTCTGGATCATTTTTCAACTTGTTTCTTCTCCTATTTTTCTATATAACATTATTTTTCTTATTTAATTAATATTTTTGAAGAGGAATTCATTAACATATACTAATTCTTTCCTAATATTTTTTACATTTTCCCCTTCTAAACTGAATAAATAAAGCAACTGAGGGCTATTGTAAATATCTTCAAATCTCCCTTATTATTAAGAGTGATATTTTTTTAAAATGAAAGAAATGTTAAAAGAGATATTGATTTCCCATTTAACTAGATTATTTCAGTTATTTGTATGGCAGATAGAACTAGATCTAAATGTAAAATATTTTAATTCCCCAAGTTGAACAATTCGTATTTTAAACCATTGTGCCCTTAATCCTATCCTTAGTTTTCAACCTTTTCTTGATTGTAAGCAACAAAATGAAAAAAGTTTTGGAGACGTTTGAATTCATTTACACAAGGTTACACCATAGTTCTTGTTTGTGCTCTCTAATCAGGTCTATGCAAGATTTATTTATAAATCGGCCTGACTTGTGACTCAACCATTTCTTCTTGTCTTCACTTTTTACATTTATCTTATATCTAGGCAAGTTGTCTTTGATGAGTGGAAAACCTCTTTGAATGCATTCTTATTGACTGCCTTGCGTTATATCCTTAACTCTAGTTTTGTCGATCAACATGTGTAATGGATTGAACTTCAAATATCATATGTAAGGGGGTCCAATTCACACCATTTTTCATACCAAAACTAGGTATCATTCTCATCGCATTTGATTGCTTTGAACTCGATTCTTATCAGGTTCCTTAGCCTTAACATTTGGTTTAGAATCCAAGAATTGTCTAATTTTTCTTTAAGATTCCAAAAGCTCATTTTATACAAAAGATGAGCATTTTTTATAATATGAATTATGGTAAGCATTATGCCTGCTTCATGTTTGGAAACATAAATGTTTAACCATTTTACCTTCAAACTTCTCCTTTTTGTTGCATCTCCTAACAATAGGAAGTTATTTATGATTTTTCAGTTGTTTTGATTAAGTTTTAGGGAAGCATTATGTGGTAGCTCCAATAATTTTATATGTTGTTAAGTACTAATCTTAGCAATTGCAATATCCCAACATAAGAGTAAAAGAAAAGTTTTGTTAGCTCCCTGTTATCCCATTCTTTGTGTTAAAAAGTGGAAAGCAATCCTTATATAAAGGTCTCTTGTATGCTATTAGTATGTCTAAGTATTTGAAAGGGTTTATTGTAATTCACATCTAAAGATTCTTGATAATACTTCTACTAATTTAATTGCTACTTTATAGACATAAAGTTTGCTCTTGCAATTGTTTATACTTAACCCTGACATCATTTTGAATTCATTTAAGGAACTTATCAGGATCAATATCTTTTATTGACCTTAGTTAACATTAGTAGATCATCAACAAAGACAAGGATAAAGAGTTTGGTTTCCTTATATTTCATTTGATATCTAATACCACCTTTTTGATCTATATTGTAAGTAACTAATCTGATAAGAACTTTATATAAATGGTGCAAAGGTAAGGGGAAATGGGATTCCCTTTCCTTAATTAATTGGTGCCATTAGAGGTTCTCCATTTATAATTACCTCAAAGGAAGTAAAGGTGTGGCATCATTATATCCATTCTATAACGAGCTTTGATAAAGAAAATGTTTCAAGGCAATCCAATACAAATCCTCATTTCAGTAGGTCAAAAACCTTATAAAAATAAACTTTTAGAGCATTTCTTCAAATAAAATTCTTACTATGGTAGTTCTTCAAGTCCTGAATGATTAACAAGTTGTCCGTAATGTTCCTTCTTTGATGAATTAACTTTGACTTGGGTGTATTGGTCCTCTTAAGGCCTTTTTGATCTTTTTTAATAATATTTGAGATAGTTTTATAAACCATATTGCAACATGATATTGGTTTAAAATCATGAAGACTAGTTAGATTAGCTATTTTGGAAACTAGATAGATATGTGTTGTGTTCATTTCTTTTAGCATTCTTTTGTTAGAGAAAAACTCCTATACGGTTGTTGTGACTATGTCAGTAACTTTTTTCCAGGTATTTTGAAAGAAGAGTGCATTGTATCCATTTGTTCCAGGAGATTTTTTGGATCATAACTAAAAATAGTTTCCTCTATATCAACTCTAGTGAAAGGTCTCTTAAGTTGAGTTAATTATATCCTAATTTAGAGGGTCATTTACATAATTCTTGATGTTATGAGAAGATGAAGAGCTATAGGAGGATTCACCTTAGAAGCTTTTAAAATGGATATAAAAATACTCTTTTGAGTTCCTCTTGTTTAGTAATGGAGTTGCCTAATTCATTATGCAACATAGTTATCTTATTTTGATTCCTTTGGCAATGATTATGTTATGGAAGAATTTTGTGCTTCTATCACCGTCTTTAAGCCACAACACTCTTGATCTTTTTCTAACTAAGCTATTATAAACTTAAAAAGCCTAGATATAGTTATGGAGGAGGGTTTTTTTTTTAATATCCTTTAGACTACCATCATCAAGTGAATTTTATAAATCCTCTTGTCCTTTGGTGAGAGCTTCTTTTATTTACCATCAGTTTGGCTCGAAATTACCTTTTTCCATTATCTTCAGACTTTTCTTTCATGTTCTTAAAACTTACTATTAGCATTTTGAGAGAGGACATCGATTTGACTTTAAAACCTCTACTTTTGTATTTACCCTTTATCTTCAAAATTTTCTTTCACGTTCTCAAAACTTTACCCTTGTCTTTTATTAATCTTATACTCTCTTTCATTTTCTTTTGTTTCAACTCCTATCTAATGAATCTATTCCATATATAGAGATAACACTTTATTTCAGACATTCTTATATACAAGTTTTTTTCTTGTAAGTGAAATTTGAATTTTTTTTATAGTGGCAAAGACATGTTTGTCAAGCTTATAATGGAATATTATAATGATAGTGTTAGAACCCGATCTCGAAAACCAGATCCCAACCGGAAAAGCAGAAAACGGAAACAAAAATCGAAAGCGAAATTGAATGCGAAAGTCAAAGGAATCGAATCGGAAAGCAAATTCGAATGCGAAACGAATCAAAAGCGAATAAATCACATAACGAACTGTGGAAATGAAATCGAAAGCGAATGAACACACGAATTGAAGCGAATCACAAAGCGGAGAAAAAGCGAAAACAGATCCGACATCCGAAAACATACACTTAGAAAAGCGTTACGTTGGAAACTCTAAGACTAAAACTATCCGAATCCGGTATAAATTTTTTTTCTTTTCTTTCTTATTCTTTTCTCTCATCTTTATTCGATCTCATTCAAAATCAAAACAAATAATTCCCACTTTTGGAAATTCAACCTTATACAAATCTCAA
>JANZLF010000002.1:22996338-23011901 GCA_026546835.1 Erythroxylum foetidum
ACCTACCACTATCTTGATGAAATAAATGCATAATGAATCCCCATGAATGCTTCTAACTACCAAAAGAAGAAATACAAACATCAATTCTCACCTAAGTAACTTCAAACTTGAATTTCCTCAAGTCTTCAAATCTCTCCAACTTGCTACTACTCAATCAACACTCACGGCTATCACTCCACTACACATACACATCATCATCTTCACAAGGCTTAAACTTGGTCTTGGGTGTGCATAAAGAAGAAGCAAGTAAGTAGCAAGAAGAATTTCTTGTATGGGAAAAGAAGAAACTAATTCAAAGGAGGAAGGAAAGGAGGCTACGGATGAAGGAGAAAGATTAGCTTTCCAAATGATTTTTTTAAATATGTCAAAGAGAAGAGTCGTAGGTGATGAATGATATAAGACAAAGTTAATAAATGAGGGAGACACTTGTCTTTTAATGGGAAGAAGACAATTAATCAAGAAATCCTATTTAATTAAATAAAAGAACATTAATCCCAATTAATCTTTAAGCCATCTAATGCTAATGGCTCTTTAAAATTTTCAAAAAGTATTTATCCAATATTCCAATGCCATAAGGCATAACTTTTCAGTACAGAAATTCCACTCAGTCAGCCAGTTGGAATTTTTCCGGTCCGAGCAAGTACTCCGAAAAATTCTCACAAATCCCTAAAAATGTGAAACACATCTAGAGCACTTCAAATCCATTTTTCAAACACAATTATCACATAAATTTCACAAAAGATCACATTTAGACACTTATGCCGGGAAATGTCAGGAATGCATGTACAAATCATGTGCATGTGCAAAAATTACCATTCATATCTATATAGAGGCTATAAGATGCATATGCATGCCAAGACATATTTAAACATTCCTAACCCGTCCCAATTTACCAAAATACCCTTCCCATCAGTGATGAGATGTTACAATCTTACTCCAACTACATATCTTGAGAAGCATTATCCTATAAGTATACATTGAAACAAACATTTTGTTTAATGGGATAAGTAAGATTATATTCAAAATTTTTTATATCTCACAACCTTCTATTATCCAATTTAGTTATAAACTTATTAGATAATACATACTTCAAGTAAGCATCATTAACTTTGACTCTTTCAAATTCTTGGCATTTCATATCTAATACGATATCTTTCTAATTGATTTAATTCAAACTTTTAAAGTTAAGTTGTAGTATTAGGTTTATCTATAGAAGAAATAATTATTGGATCATATAATTTCTCATATTGCATTTTTCTCCTTACATAAATCTGTACTCTTATGAAATTTAGTTATAAAGATATTTACTAGAAAATCTCATTCCTTATAGATAACCAAAAAATTAAATGTCATAACATTGATCTCATTAAAATACTTCAGCATTCTCAATGTTTAATTTCTACCTAGATTTAAACAATTACAATTTTTCAAAATTTTAAATCAATATTTCATTTAACATATATGATTATATCACATAAAGTCATTATTAATATAATAAAATACAATAATCATTCTTTTATACAAGTATAGGATTCATAAAGCGTGCATCCAGGAGATAAAGTGGATGGAGGCTAAAACAAAAGAGATTAATGGGTTTAAATTGTGGTACTCAGGGGGTTCGAGATGATAGAATGGGGTAGGTATTTTAGTTATTAAGGAACTTATAGGTCATATTGTGGAGATCAAAAGGACAAATGATAGGATTACAATTGTTAAGATTATGGTGAGTAATGTTGTTCTTAATATGGTGTGTGTGTATGCACTTCAAGCAGGTTTAGACAAACAACCCTACTAATGAGAAAGTTACTTTAGAAAGAGACTTTAATGGTCATATAGGGGCAGCATCGAAGTATCCATAGACTTACGGGGGTTTCGAATACTGAGATAGGAATGATAGTGGGATTGCTTTATTGAACATAGTGATATAGTGGGATTGCTTTATTAGACATAGTGGTTGCATTTAAGTTAATGATAACCAATTCTTTATTTAAGAAGAATGAGGAACAATTGGTGACTTATAAAAGTAGAATCATGAAGTCTCAAATTGATTATTTTCTTATAAGGAGAAGTGATTGAACTAGGTGTAATGATTTTAAGGTGATTTCGAAAGCATACTTAACAACTCAGTATTGAATGTTAGTTTTAGACCTTGAAATTAAGGGATTGAGGAAGAAGAGAAATAATAGGAGATTTACTAAAGTTAGATGGTGAAATATAAAAGAGGAGATGGTGGAACAATTTAAGGATAGAGTAAGAAATGGAGTCGAATGAAAATTATAAAGAGATGTAAATCAAATGTGGGAGGGAGTAGCAAATATGTTAAGGAATATTATCAAAGAGATCTTGGGAGTTTCTAAAGGGTTGAGAGGTGGTAAGATAGAATCTTGATGGTTGACTGAAGATGTATAAGAAGAGGTGAAGGCTAAAAAGGCAGCATATAAAGCTCTATTGGAAAGTACCATAAGGCAGAAAGAGAAGCTAATAGAGAAAGGTAGAATCTGGCAAAGAAAGAGGCAAAGAAGACAAGCTCGGTGGCTAAAGGTGAAGCTTACAAGAATTTGTACAAAACATTGGATACTAAAAAAAGAGAAAAGGGTATTTTTAAGTTGGAAAAAGTTAAGAAATGAAAAATGAGAGACTTAAACTAAGTTTAATTTATAAGAGATAAAGGAGGGTAGGTGCTCATAGAGGAAAATGGCATCAAGAAATGATGACAGAGGTACTTCTATAGCCTTTTTAATGAAGATATAGAGAAAAATGTCGGTTAAGGTGACCTCAACAAGCCTGAGAGATTTCATAACTTTTCTCAGTGTAAATAGATCATAAGGGAAGAAATTAAAAAAGTTATTGACAAGCCTGGTTGGAGTTACTCCTGTACGACTCTTGTTTGATCGGCATGTTTATTTTACTTTTTAGCCTGGTTGGAGTTACTCTTGTACAGTTCTTTTTTTGTATGCATTTTTATCTTACCATTCATTGTCAATCTTTGAAATGTTCTATATGTACGATATTTTGCATGTCGTACCTATTTTTTTAGTATTATGACTATTGTTTCTCTTTATCATTTATTTGTATTTTTGTATTTAGTTATTTTTATTATCTTTTTATGTTTATTTTATTTATTTATTTTATTGTTTATGTATATGTACCCATTGATAATTTTGTAATATCTTCGTGACACATTATAAGTGGATCTATCAAAAATGACCTCTTTACTAAATAAGAGTAAGACTGCACATTATTAGACCTCCTCAGACTTCGCGCCTCAGTGGGACTTCAACTGAGTGTTAATAATGATGATAAGATAGACTAAGATTTATATGATGAGATTATATACTAATTTAAATTACAAAATGATAGGATATTCTAACTAAATCCCAACTCTTAGAATCAAGTATATTTGTTAGAAATAAATAGTTTAAGAAAACAAATTTTAGAGTGAATACCTTAAATTATTTATCATATCAATTTTTTTGGTAGGATTATTTATATAACGATCTTTGTTTTTCATTTCTTTGAATCAAATTGAATTCTTTTGCATACAATGATCACACCTGCTCATACTCTTCATAACTAAAGAATCACCTGATGATTATTTATTATTAACGGTTTTTCAGTTAGTTAGTTATCAAGATTAGCTAGTATAGTTTTATTTTCTTGGTTAAGACGACATGTATATAAGACGATGTACAGTGATTGATTAGTAAGGATACACAAAAAGTTTTCGTAATTTTCTTTTCTTCTTTCATACGATAGAGTTTGTTCATGGTATCAGAACAGTGAACGATCTTTAATACGCTTAATCGAGATCTAAAGGAAGAAATGGGGACGAGATTTCCAGGTGTCGATAAACCACAAGATGATTGTTTACAGTTGTATAGTTCTTATCATCCTGGTATGGTGCTTGTTACTGCTCTGTTAACTGACGTAAATTTCTATTCTTGGAGGATTTCCGTTTGTAATTCCTTGGAAGCTAGGGATAAGCTTGGGTTTATGGATGGAACCATCTCGCTTGCGAAGTGAGGTACGGACGTTGGAGGAAAGTGGACTATATGGTCAAGCAATGGATTCTGAATTCGATCTCAAAGGATATCTCTGAATCGTATATCAACTGCGATTCTTCTAAAGCATTATGGGATAAGCTCGAAGAGGTTTATGGAGAAAGTAATTTACCACAGTTTTTTAAAGTATAGAGGGAGATCAATTCAGTCGAGCAAGGTAATTTGTCCATTACTGCTTATTACAACAAGATTAATAAATACTGGGATGAGCTAGGCAGTTTAAGCCCATACCGACATGTAGTTGTCAGGGCTGTCACTGTGGGGTTCATAAGAAGCTAATGGATATGGAATGTGCTAATAAATTGATTCAATTTTTTATGGGACTTAATCCATTGTATGATCATATTCGGAGCCAAATTTTGCCACAAGATCCACCTCCTTCTGCCAGTAAAGCCTATTCTCTTGTAATGAGGATTGAGAAACAGCGACAAGTGAACATGATGAATGAGGACGTCGGAGCTATAGCCATACTGGTGAAGGATGATCACAGTAGCAAGAAAGGAACAATGACTGCAGAAACTATGGTCAGAAATGGCAAAAGGATGAAAGACAATAAAATAAGGGAGGATAAGCATTGCGATTACTGTAATTTGGGTGGTCATGAGAGGGACACATGCTTCAAGTTGCATGGATATTCTGACTGGTACACTGAACTACGAAACAAACGAGATGGTACAAAGAAAGGACAAACAAAAGAGAAATCTGTACATATGGTTGATGCTATTGAACAAGGTTTGGAGACAGGACCCGATTTATCAAGCAATTCCTAGTCACTTTTTGCCTTGATTCAGCAAGATCTCGCGAAGTTGTTGAAAAGGAAGCACTCTAGCGAATCTCATTTCATGAACTTAGTGCAGACTTAATTTGCAGGTATGTCCGTCCTGAATCCTGCTATTAAGTCTGTTAAGAAATATGGGACTTGGATTGTGGATTCTAGTGCTACATCACATATATGTATAGACAAGGCCTTGTTTCATTCGTTGATGCGAGTTGGAAAACTTACGAAGTTATTCTTGCATAATGGTGAAGTGAATGAAGTAGCGTATGGTGGAGAAATAATTTTGAGTGATCAAGTGATATTGAAGTCAGTTGTTTATGTTTCCACTTTCAACCATAACGTCATTTCAGTCAACAAATTAGCCAAGCATTCCTCTTTCAATATTTTGTTTTACACTGAACATTGTTTGTTACATGAACAAAAGATTGAAAATGCAGTGGCAACAGGCAGAGTTATTAAAAATCTGTATTTCCTTGATCACAATTCTTTCCTATATGACATACCAGGTCGTAATAGTTTTTGTAATCTCCATACACATATCGACTCTACAAATGAGAATGTTTGTAGTATTCATACCCATCTTGTTGATAGTACTTTGTGGCATTCTAGATTGGGACACCCATCTAATATTGTAATGAAGCATATACCTATTTGTAGCGACTCTGTTAATAATGGGGATTTTTTTGTGAGATTTGTCCTCTCTCTAAACAAGTTCGAAGTCCTTTTCCCATCAGTCGTACCAGAGCAGATACTAATTTTGAGTTGTTGCATGTTGATGTTTGGGGCCCTTATAAAGAAATGTCTTTTTGTGGGGCTCATTATTTTTTGACTATTGTTGATGATAGAACCAAATGCACTTGGATTTTTTTAATGAAACATAAAACACAGACTAGTCATCTTCTGGAGCAATTTCTTTTATTTGTTGAACTATAGTACGCAGGGATTGTGAAAGTCGTCTGCACGGATAATGGGTCTGAATTTTTGGATCATAGTTCTCAAGCAATTTTTCAATGAAAGGGCATTATTCATCAGAAGACTTGCATCTACACTCCACAACAGAATGGTGTTGTGGAGCGGAAACATCGACATATTCTTTAGGTGGCGCAGGCTTTATTATTTCAATATGGCCTTCCCAAGCAGTTCTGGGGACAGAGTGTTCTTCATGATGTTTACCTTATTAATCGGTTGTCGATTAAGGTCCTTGGTTGGGTGTCTCCTTACGAATTACTTTCTGGAAAGCTGCCTGATTATACTAATTTTAGATGTTTTGGATGCCTCTGTTTCGCTACGAATCTTAGACCTCACAGAGACAAGTTGGATTCTAGAGCTTTCCGCAGTATTTACCTTGGGCATTCTCCTGGCTAGAAAGGATATAGGTTATACGATTTGC
Source organism: Erythroxylum foetidum (assembly GCA_026546835.1). Lineage (NCBI taxonomy): Eukaryota > Viridiplantae > Streptophyta > Magnoliopsida > Malpighiales > Erythroxylaceae > Erythroxylum > Erythroxylum foetidum. Next base: position 23,002,568 of record JANZLF010000002.1, read on the forward strand.
ACATGAAGCGTTGTTTTGTCTCTAGAGATGTTTGTTTTCATGAGGGTGTTTTTCCTTTCAAACGTTTTGTCAACGATGATGCTCCTATACAATCTGTTATTTTCCCTTCTCCTGTGCAGGATGATTGTTTTTTCCCATCTTCTTCTGACGATTCTGTTGCACCTAATGGTGGATCGTCTACCCTCGAGTCTGATGGATCATCTTTGCAGCTGGTTGATGCTGGCGCTTCGGCCCACTCTGACGTTGCTGAGCCCGTTCTTCCAGACCCACATCTTATTTCCGATCCCACAGGTTCACTTAGGTGAAGTGGTCGAGGTAGGAAACAGCCCTCTTGGCTCAGTGATTTTGTCTCTCATATCCGCCTCGGACGCTCTTATTTGTCGTCTCCCAATGTGCCTTCTTCTTCTAATTACACTCGTAATACCTTTCCGTTTATTGTGAGCCTTAATTTCAGTGCTTCTTATGTTGAATTTCTCGCTAATGTTTCTGCTGTTCATGAACCCACATCTTATTTTCATGCTAGCAAAGATCCTAACTGGGTTGTGGCTATGAATTCTGAGTTAGCTGCTCTTAAAGCCAATGGCACATGGGAGATTACCCAGTTACCCGAAGGGAAGAAGGCCATCGGTTCTAAATGGGTCTATAAGGTGAAGTTGAAACCGAATGGGGAGGTTGATCGATTTAAGGCTCGTTTGGTCGCTAAGGGCTATAATCAGATTGCGGGAGTTGACTATGATGACAGCTTCTCACCGGTGGCCAAAGTTGTGACGGTGCGGATTTTATTTGCCCTTGTAGCTACCAAGCAGTGGCCTTTGCACCAACTTGACATCAATAACGCCTTTCTTCATGGGTATTTGGATGAGAACATCTATATGATTCCACCTGAAGACCATACGCAAGCCGACCCCAATGATGTTTGTAAATGACGCTGTAACAAAAGGCCCATCTCACAAAGCCCAAATCACAGCAACAGAAGCGCATTCTAGAAGAAGCTCATAAGTAACAAATATCAGCACTGTTACTCTTTCGGTTGTAACAATACATGGAACCTTCTAGCAACAACCGTGTATATAAATATACACACTGTACTCTGTCATTAGTGTGTGAATAATACAAAAACGTTTTCGAATATTCTCTACAAAACTTTTCATACTTTTCAAAGCGATCGTTTTATGGTCTGAAGCAGGCTTCTCGACAATGGAATGTTGAACTTACTTCTCAGTTACAATCATACGGTTTTCAGCAGTCCCCGAATGATCATTGTTTATTTACCTTAAAGACCTCTTCTTGTTTTTTGCTTCTCTTGGTTTACGTCAATGATATGTTACTCACTGGTGATTCAGCTGAGGAGATTTAGAAAGTGAAGCAGTTTTTGGATGATGTTTTTACTATTAAAGATCTTCAGCATGCTAAATATTTTTTGGGCCTTGAAATTGCCAGATCTTCCCGTGGTATTTACATTAACCAAAGGAAGTATTTCTTGGATCTGGTTGTCGGTGCCAGTTTGATGGGCAGTAAGTCTGCTTCTACTCCTCTACAGAAGGGATTGGTTTTAACCGCTACCGATGACTTGCTTCTTGAGGATCCCCAGCCTTATCGACAATTGGTCGACAAATTGTTATACTTAGGTTACACCCGGCCGGACATTACTTTTGTTGTTCATCAGCTCAGTCAATTTGTCCACACTCCTACGATTACCTATTGGCAGGCGGCTCAACATTTTTTACGGTATTTGAAGGGTTGTCCTTCTATGGGGTTATTTTATCCTGTTGGTTCATTGTTTCACCTTACGGCGTATTGCGATGCCGATTGGGCGGCCTGCCCTGATACTCGTCGCTTTGTTTCGGGGTTTTGTGTATTTCTAGGTTCCTCCTTGATTTCTTGGAAATCGAAGAAGCAATCCACGGTCTCTAAATCGTTTGCCGAAGTCAAGTATCGCAGCATGAGCTCTGTTGTTTGTGAGCTTTTATGGATCTCTTATATCTTGCGCGATTTTCAGATTCCTATCACTCTTCCTGTTTCTCTAAAGTGCAACAATCAAGCCGCCCTCCACATTGCTGCTAATCCCGTGTTTCACGAGAGGACCAAGCACCTGGACATTGATTGTCACATTGTTCGTGACCAGCTGCGCCAGGGATTTCTTTCTTTGTCTCACACTTCGACGTCTACCCAGATTACTGATATCTTCACCAAATCCCTTTCTACTCCTGCTTTTACTGCCTTTGTTGCCAAGTTGGGCTTGTTCGATTTCTTACAAGCTCCAACTTGAGGGGAGATGATGATTATTTATTATTAACGGTTTTTCAGTTAGTTAGTTATCAAGATTAGCTAGCATAGTTTTACTTTCTTGGTTAAGACGGCATGTATATAAGACGATGTACAGTGATTCATTAGTAAGGATACACAGAAAGTTTTCATAATTTTCTTTTCTTCTTTCATTCGATAGAGTTTGTTCATCACCCAACCATCAAGTCTCAACAAACAAATGCCATAATTATTATACGTATCAGAACCAGGAGGTAGTACCATTCGCTGCCAATATGAGCTAATGAATTTCTATAATAACAAGATACCAAATTCAATCCAATACAGACCGAAGGAGAGCCTCTTAACAAATGAAGCTTGCCGATATTACATGTTTCCTCAAACCCTGTATTACTGCTCGTAACAGAAGCTAAAGATTTTACCACAATTTGAAGCGAAAACCAAATCTGTATGTGTTGAGAGAAAGAGAGACCGGAAGATATATAACATCTTCAACACTATCCCTGAAATTATTGACAAACTCTGAATCTAATGGATTAGGTGAGCCCTCCTCACCGTTAGCTTTTTAATGGCTGAGAAGTGTGAGGAATTAATTCCTGCTAAAGCAGAAAAAGAGTTAGTTTTCCAATGAATCTTCTGTCAAAAGAAAACAAAGGAGTACATCAGAATAGCTTACATGATCATGACGCTGAGTATTTCACAATTGTTTCCCATTTAGTATTGGTAGAGGGCGGTGTCTTGGAATCCTGCCACTTACCCTGAAAACCAATGCCACGGTATGAATGGGAAAATGAATTCTGTGAGGAAATTGAAGGCAAGGTACGCCAGAGCCAAGACTCGGATGGTGTTTTGGGTAAAGTTGGTGCTACAGGGGACAAACTGTTTTTAACAGTTCCTTGTTTTTGAATGTGTTCCTTGTCAATAGGACTTCCATCACCGGTTTCATTTACACATACCACAGCCTTCGCTTCCTGACATAGCTCATCCATAATCTCCCTAAGTTGACTAATTGGAGAATCACAAGAATGCTTAGCATCATAACACCCCACAATTTTGTCTTCCAGTTTGGCATTTCCTTTTAGAACATTCAGATGTTTTGCAACTTGGAAACAAGAATCTGTTGGAACAGGTTTTCCCATTTCTCTGCTTTTCGACATACTCTTGTAGTACCTTCCCACAGAGTCCGAGTACCCACTCATACCTAAGGGCCCTGATTTTGAACACATCTTATTTACAGTATCCACATACACAGTCTTCTCAATAGTCGGGCTCAGTGGGCGAGACCTTCCTCTGGTGCCATAATGGCTATATAGTTCCTGAGACTTACTGCTGTTCTTGCAATACAAGTTCATCTTATTGGCTTTGAAATTTTCAGCTTCTCTTTTAGTGCCCGGAAATCCCTTTCCGCGAAAGGGAGATTGAGGTGTTTGATTACGGAAAGGTGATATGGCCCCTGAACGCCTGAACGGAGATGTTCTGCCAACTGTTTGCTGGTCACTTGCATGAGAGAACCTATTGGATCCAAAACTCGGCTTGTTCTCAACTGAGGGCAGCCTGGGTGATTGAGATCCACTCCCTGAATGCTGATGAGCAGTAAACCAATTCCGTATTCATTAGTTAACAGAAAATGGAAACCTTCATCACTTAATGATAACAAAATAGGCCGAAAACAAAAAATGTAAGAGAGAAATAGTTATCTTACCTTTTTCGAGTTTTGACTGTTAGATTTAGTAGAAGCAGCTTTGTCTGGTTTGATAGCGTTTTGGGCGTGAGACCTCACTTTAAGCCCTGGAATAGGATTTAAGATGGACAAGGAATTTTTAAAGCACAAGCGAGGCAGCAAACCACAACCTTTAGTTGCTATATTGCCAGAAGTGCTATAGTCGTCATAATCATCTTCACATCCTTCTTCTTCTTCTTCTTCTACATCCTGACTGTGATATGGAATAATAGCAGATTCCTTTTGATTAGCCTGAGGTGCTTTTGGAACACTAACTAGCTTTGAAACTTGTCGGGGCTTTACAACTGCCTCTGACTGTACAATTGCCACAGATTGCTTTTTTGCAGCATAATGAGGTGTCTCCAAAGCCATTGCCTTGGCAGCAGGTAGGAAGCGACTCATCATGAAATCTCGAGTTTGTGGATCTGTAGAAAATGTTCCTGTTGTCTTCACATTCAAACCATCACAACCGCTCAGATCAGTTGCACTGCATTTCATGGAAAAGGAATCAGTTGAAGATATGGTGTCAAGAGCATCAGAGTAAACATCGCCGTCATCGCTACAACCCTTATCTACTGATTCCAAGCCTGCATTTTGATTCACACCCTCCTTTGAGCAATCCCATTCTGGAACCTTGTCACAAAATGATTGTGTTTCAGTTCGGGACCTAAATTCAGTTTGATCTTCACATTTTGAACCTGAATGTTTTCCAGGCGGAACTCTTTGACTTGCAGAAGCCTCCTCAAGGAACTCAGACTCAAGCGCACTACCATCCTTCGGTCTACCTGGGATATGTTCCCACTGAAAAGGCACAGCAACAGGTTCTGTTACTTGATCCAAGTTCAATTCACATTTGTAGGAAGGGATGGTATAACGTCTATTTTGCTGGGGATTATCAATTTTCTTTCCTTTGGCTTCATCACTAGATTTTGTAGGAGTAGAATATCGCCTTACTGATAGAAGTGGGACATTGAAATTTAATTTTCTTTCCGCCATTACTCTTATAACCAAGCAAAGGGTATGCACTTACTTCTCCCTCGAAGTAAAACAAAGCATAGATCATATCAATGTCCCTCCATATTCAGAGCTTCTAGATTATATATCTGAAAGTGAAGTACGAAAGTTTAGTTTATTGAATTGTGACTCCGAGACGTCAAGTCTCATATTGAATGAAAGATTTGTAGTGAAGAAGTGCCAAAAATAAAAAAGAAAGGGATAAATACAAAAAGAAAGTGCCAAAAATTAAGCGCCATATTAATTCTGTGCTCCGTGACCTTTGTTATATATTATTTTAATATCTCTGATTCTCTGGAAACATTATCCGCATCTAAAAATTGTCACCGGAGGAATCAAAGAAGACAAAAAATACAAAAAAAAAAGAAAATTTTAATCATATACTGTCACTTCAATTACTGAGCAACCAAACAGATCACTCTTGCAAGAACCAATAAAATGTATCAAGATAGTCAATTTGCATGGTTTTCAGAATCAAAGACTGAACTTTTCATCAGCAAGATTGGCATTTATTCTCCAAAGTTTATTTCTTTATCTACTTAAACCACAATTACTTTGCAATAGATTCTGTTAAAGAAGCAACCGACCATCTTAATTGAAACTGGCTCTTTCCTGTACAATTCTAACACTATCCATCCATGAACCTCTAGACATAATAAACGAACCAACTATGCAGGACATAGGATATGGAAGACGAGAAGCAGAGAGGAAAAAGAGTAACACCCATGTCTGGCAAGCTTAACCCAATAGAGAAGAGATTAGGCGGAACTTACCTTAACGATATAACACCATCAAGATTATCAATCCAAAAAGTCACCAAAATCAAAAAGAAAGAAAGGAAAAACGAAGAAGGAAGAAATGGGGAAGTGAGATGGAGTGAGGGAGTGATAATGTTACTAACAAATGGAGGCGTCCTAAAATGGTGGCGAGAATTCTGGGAATGAGTGAAAACAAAGGAAAGTGACCATAATGTAAGGAGAGAGAGAGAGAAGGAAGAGATACAGGTTACAGTATATACACGCATACAGAGACACTGATTTAGCTTTTTCTGCTGTGCTTTTGCTTTCCTGGTCCTCCACCTTTTGTTGCATGTTCTTTTTTTCTTTTTCAGTTAAACGAAACGAAAGTGGTAACTGAACAAATTTAATGTCAACTCTAACGAAATTGACTCTAACGTTAGTATAATATAAAATTAAAGGAAAATCAATGTTAGTTGTGTATAATTAAATTTAATACTCCCCTTGTTCAAAATAAGTACCGTTTTATAAGAATTTTAATTATTCAAAATAAGTATCGTTCATAATTTTTCATGTATGTTTATAATTTTATTTTCAAAATTATCCTTTAATTTCTCTCACATCTTAATTATACAAATTATATTTTTAAAATAATTCAGCATGTAATTAATAAGAGTATATCAAATATTTCACTAATTTTTTTAATAAATGTATATTTCTCTTAACACAAAAATAATATTCCACATGATCTAGTTGTGGGATTTATGATAGATTGAGGTAGTTAAAGAGGGACGGTTGGTGAGCCAACAAGCATAAATTGGGCTACCAAAAAGCGGAGAGAGTGGACTTTTGGACCAATCCTTTGATTGAAAATTACAAAACTGTTGTCTATGAGAGCATTAACTCTGTATTATGAGACAAGATCTTCTGTTTAATATTATTTTATCTTATTTTATCTTATAAAATTTCAATTATTTATTTTGCGATACTCACGCGAGATTTATATGAGATCCACATAAATAAATGGTTGAAATTTATTAGATAAAATAAGACATCATAATATTAAATAAGAGATCTAAATTCTTGTATCATTCTCACTTCAAGCTTCCGAGGCAGGTAACACGTTTAGGTAGTCTCGTAGGAGATTGTGGACCAAAGATATGATGTTTTCATTATTTTCAAGATTTGTTAATTAACTACGCAATCTACCTTGGATTCCCATGATTATTTATCACGTAATAAGTTAATATAGGATGGTGGGTGGGTTATGTGATGATTATACTAATTTTTTTAACTTAAGCTTGTGGTAATCAAACTGTTGTTTAAATATGATTACTCTTCACCTTACGTGTTTAATTTCAATTTGGGAAACTCATTTCAATTAATGTTTAATAGATTTCTATTTTTTTTTAAAATTAGAACTTGTTTCACCAATTAAATCACCTTCTCGTCCCATTCTTTAAAGCTTTCGTGGGAGTGATTCTGCCTCGATTGTCTTGTTACGAGAACCTTCAGGCTTTTGTGAAAGTGATTCTGCCTCGATTGTCTTGTTGTGAGACATAAAGAGCATCACGTTTTGTCCAAATCACAACAAACTCCATTTAATATGTGTGAGAAAAATGCCTTAACCTTTCCCCTTGAATTACGGTATGTTATAAAATCTTTATTAAGTTGCCTCTCCCCCGATTCTTTGGTCTGCCACTCTATATAAAAATATAGAAATCCTATTAAATGCCAAACACGGAAGGGGAAAATAAAATTAATATTATGATATTCAGATCGGTCATTGAGCTGGTGGTCTTATTGATTATCGGTTCGATTGGTTCAACCACCGGTCGAACCGATGTGACGTAATAATTATACAATAATTATATTTAATTATATATAATATTAAAAATATTTTTTAAAAAAATAAAAAATAAAAAATTGTCGAACCCGATCCGATCGGTCAACCGGTTCAGACTGGGTCAATTCAATACTGATTTTGAGGGATAAACTGGACCGAACTACTGACCGGTCACCAATCAAACCGGTCAAACCGACCGGTCCGATCCGGGTTTAAAAACAGAGAATAAAATACAGAATCACCTTTTTGTTCTGTTTCATTTTTATCGATAATAAACTCTATAAAAATTAAAATACAAACGTAACATAACAATCATTTGAAATTTAAAGAATTTTAATCAACGTCATCGCAGCATAAAAAGGGTGTTTCCATTAAAATATTTGGCAGTTCTGTTGATTGTTCCATTGAAAAACTGATTTCTACTTGGAATGAGCATCTTTTCAAACTTGCTATACCATCACTGTCAAAAGGGAAGCAGATATCATTGGGTGGGCATCTTCAGCAATGATACACTCCAAAGTCTAAAATGAACGAAACATGTAGAACATTACCGTACTTAATACCGGGTAGTGTAAGTTGTAGCATACCCTTTTCAGTGAAAAGTTGAAAGCTTTACCTACCAATCACTTGCTCCAGAACACGCCTAGAGCCCTCTCTTAGCCAACGAAGGGACCATCAGGACACAACAGAATGGAGTCCCTAACCTATACTCTTCACCATGCTCCAAAGAGCACGTTATATTATCAATTCTACAAATATCTTTAACTTAGCTATAATGGGGACATTGTCAAGCATTCATTGATTGGACTTCAGTTAGATTCAATGCAAGCACATGCATTACATTCCTCCGGTGCAGTTATTGCCTGCCTATTCAAGTACAAGAAGTAACCTTTTCTTCCCCACTTTATTAGGAACAGACCCTTGTTCTTATTATTATCATCATATTAGTATCTATCTATCCGATAAATGGGAACACATAAATTAAATAGATGTATACTCATACAATAAATTAGGCATTGAGTAACAGGAATAAGTGATCTAAACCTCCTTTATTATATTTATAGAAATAGTATGTAACAAATATGTAAAGAAACAAATAAGAATATAAGAATATTCTAAGTGAGATTTGGTTGTTTAGCATGGTTATATCTTGGGGAATAAAAGCAACTATGTTTATATATTCAATTGAATTGCTTTTAAAGATTATTTTTTAAAATAAAATTAGGTTTACAATGAATATATTAATATATAAAGTTCTTTTGGTACAATTCAACATAAGTTGATCTTTATCAAATACAACTTAAACATAAATCTAACAAGTCTTAGAATTCTTTCCGGATTTTAAATTTACCAAAACTATGTTTTCAAATAAAGTAGTCCATTACAAACACACCTTGAGACATAATTGTACATTTAGACTATGTAAGTTATTGGCTTTGTTCACATATGGACATGAGTTTCAAAACACCCGTATAATAGGTCGTGTAACTCACCATTTTTTTATTTGCACATGGAAATGAGCTCTATATACCTATATTCCAATTTATAGCCTTCTAAAAAAAAACTGTCATACCTACCCACTTGTGTACTAAATCAATCCTTTTCCTCTACTTTCTAGAAAAGAACATGTCTTGACACAGAATTGTACAGTAGACCATCTTTACCTAAAGACTTTTTGAAGTGAATCACACGTTAATACAATACTTAGGAAACGATATTAGAATGCACGAGAAGGGGGGTTGAATTGTGTAT
>JANZLF010000002.1:23031399-23043409 GCA_026546835.1 Erythroxylum foetidum
GGAAAGTCCCGGGAACAAAAATTTTTGTTTTCCGCTGCGGGTACATGTGATGTACCACTCGGGATGTTCCTACAATTAACATATTCAGGCCCTTGGCAAAACCAATATCCAAGCCAGGTATTACGAAAATTGATCCAAATTGGAACTTAATTTTTTAAATATCCTGAAGTTTAATATATGGATTTCATATTTTTATAAAAATAGGAAGATTGTTGTAGTACCATGGACCAAACTCAATTACCTCAAGGGCCCTGTTCCTGAGTGGAGAACTTAAAGAGAAATAAGTGCTCCTTGTTCAGCATAACATTTGGGTCCCCTTACTTTTCCAAATCTTGAGAGCCTATATTTTTATAGCCGAGAAAGAGTCGTTACCTTAAAAAAACACCCACCACGTATATTGCTCATATAAATTGAGGTAATGATTCCTAAGTTCTACGTAATTGGCCTAAGTTCAAGCCCAATTACAAGGTCTAAAGAAACAGTCATGAATACTGCTTTAAGTACATGAAAATGAAACAGTGACACTCTTGATAGAGAATAACAAAATTACAACTCCAGTAGATCATTCAAAGAAACATAAATCTTATTACCGCCACCCACTCCCCCTTCAATTTTCTATTACTTAAAACAATTTCCCGCTATATAACTTATATGTTTATGGAAACAAAACATATGTCCAGACTAGGACGATCACCAAATTCCAACCTGAGAAGTAAAGACAAAGGACACAATGACCACAATCTTCATATTCATATACGTGATTCTAGTTTTCAAAGAATTGCAGCAAATCGATTTCTCTTCCAAATGAGTTGTTGATACATTCCCTCTTTTTCCTCCAACTTAGACCAAGGAAGCTTGTGCTTAGCCATGTGTCGCTTCTTTGCAGCTATTCCCATGTTATCTCCTTCACCCTGTTAGAAACATGTAAACCATCAATCAAACAACTCAAGATATCCTCAACTTCAAATATTTACTCATGTCCAGTCATTAATTAATGCGACATATTGTAATTGTATACCTTAAAACATAGCCCTTCATCCACATCGCATATAGGATAATCACTGGGGCAACAGTAGGCTGTTCCAGTGCAACAAACAGCATTCTGATATGAACAACAACCATAGATTAAGCAATAGTCATAAAACTCAAAGAGGCAACAACATGTCTCATCACTTGGGCAGTAGGAGAAGTCTCCACAATCACTTGGTGAAGGAGATGGAGGTGGAGGTGGGGGAGGTGGAGGGGGAGGTGGGGGTGGCGTCAAGGGGGATGGAGGACTAGTAGGAGATGGTGCATGGTGTTGCTTAGTTGGATAGGAGGCCATCGCATTGATAGCACACACCCCATACGTTAAGTTAGTGTTCCTTCTAATATATATATAACCATCCATTCCCCAGTCTGTACCCCATGAGTTCTTGACTATCCAATAATCTTCATCATCTTCAGAACCATAACCAACAATTAGAACAGCATGATCAATGTCGTCTGGATTACTAGAGCAATCCCCGTCGTAAATACCCTGCCAAAGTTACCACATTTATCTTATAATTTTGTTCACTTAAAAGGTATTTTCTTTAAATGATCAAAGATACTTACACTAGTATATAACTGAAAGTCTATTGCAGAGCCATCAATCCCCACACTTATAGGTTGTTGGACAGTTGCACACAAGAGAGCACTATCTGATTCACCTACGTCTTTGTACCCATCAATGGATACAATTTTTCTGTCCTCCTATAAGATTGCAAACGTTGTTAATCAGACAAAGAACAGTAAGTTTGCTTTATAACTGTTGCTATAGCTTCAGGGGATTGGTTAAAATATTTATAGGAATAAAAGAAAGGTTGGAAACAAACCTTAGTAGTGTTGCAGGTACCATCTTCACCTGTGTAAGGGTAATTAGCTTCTGTGTCAATTCCACCATTGTTTATTACCCATTCAAAGGCATAATCCATATAGCCTCCGTCACAACCCTCATTTGTTGTGTCACAATCCACCAATTCCTGCTCTGAGAGGCTAATGAGGTCACCGGTGGTTATGGCATTTATTCCTTCAATGGCTCCAGTTGTAGAGAATGCCCAGCAACTTCCTACAAGTCAGGAGTACAAGAATAGAGGACAGAACTGATAAATAACTAACCATGTATTTTTCTGCGATATTATCCACTGCAAACTGGTTTAACCAAGGTTATAAATTTCAAACTATAGTCATGGATTATTAATTAGCATGATTACAGCAATTACGGACTACTGCAACAGCTCTAAAAAACAGTAACAACTGTACTACCTCGTTAAAATTGTAGTTGTTTTAAACCCTTCGGTATAACTTTTCTACCAATTGGAATCAAGCTGACTCTAGTAATTTAAGTTGCCTGGACTACAACGCAAGCTAGCAAATGTCAGGCTACCATGTTTGCCTTTTATGGTATTAAATGAATCAAAAGATTAAAATAATATAAGATTCTATTGTTCAAAATTAGTAATAGTTGAATTGCCGGAATAGAATCTTCAATTTGAAGGAGCATTTGTCTCAGAAGAGAATCATCCCTCAGTATAATGTATTTCTGTAATTTCTTGCAGTTGTTGATTAAGGTTTGCGAGCTGCCAGTCAACACAGACAGGCGTTTCTACCTAGGATTGTTCCTTCAACCAGTTGGAGCCCACAACAGCTGTTCTGTTATTTAACCATCAAATTTATAGAAGACTCTAATGCCCTTTTCCAGTCTTCTCATTTCTACATTTAATAGGTTCTATTCCAACGCAAAGTAGGTGTCACTTCTCAGATTATAATGACCTTGGGTACATCCTAGATGTCCAAATATCATAAAAACAAATTCTCATATATAATCATTGCCAGGTAACACAAAAACCAGTAAACAATAAGCTGATTCACAGAGCTACATAGAAAAAGAAAAGAGAGCTACTCACAGAGCTAATGTAATCAAGGAGAGCTGCTTTAACTTCACCGTCCTTAGCCGGCGCATCTATTTGAACACCTACTGCTTCATCGATGAAATCTACATTAGCCCATCAAGCATCATCACAAATATTTATTAAATTTCAAGGACACGAATACGTATAAACATATATATGCATGTCTATATGTGACTATATGATCTCTCTCTAACACTTAAAGCCCAAAGGATCACCTAATCCCATAAAAGAATTGGATCACATTGTTAGAGATTTAAATCCCAGCATATAGACTTTAGTGGCAAAACAATTAGACCAAAAGGGCTATGCCTGCTTTTAAGGACGTGGGAACAAAAACTAGAAGACAGTAAAGCCACTGAGTTGAGATTTTGGGAAAGACAACCCAAGGCCAACCAAAAGGGAAACAAATAGTTTTTTCTTATGTCATGTTTGTGGTCATCTGCCTGACTTTATTAGATATTGGTTGATTTTATTGGGGAACTTAAAGCAAAAGGCAGGTTTAAGGTGGCTGATTCAAAACTATTTTGTGAGCTAGGATATGAATGTAAGAAATGCCATATTTGATCCAAAAGAAGAAACATAGAAATGATCATATATCATGTATAATACGGGCTTCTAGAAACTACATAGTAAATTCAATATACTAGTTACTGCAATTCACATCTATATGTATATGGAGACTTTTACTACTAATATCGCATTCAATATCCGGACTTGAACTCAAACCAAGAAATTAGAAGCCCATAGGAGATTAGTGAATACATGGATTGTTGTATACATCAGTGAACTATAAACCAAACTTACCATATAATTTGTTTTCATTGAATAATATATTTATTAAATGCTGCTATCGATGCTTTTAGAGTGGCTATCTTTTATTGGCAGTTCACTTGATAACATTCTTCAACAAGAAGGCATCTGCAAGAATGCAAGCAACATCAGTATATATTAGGGACATATGCTATTACAGAAATAGTTAAAAAGTGGTGACGTTCATGGTTCTACGACCAATCACCAAAAGTGATAACTCCATGCCCACCTTTAGGCATCTTCTTAATTCCTTAAATTTGAAACCTTTTTTGTGCTTTAAGGCTTGGAATCACTAAGACGAAGGATTGTAAAATAATTATAGGATCGACAATTATTTTGCGCACCCGTATCCATATCTCTTTTTTCTTGAGATGTCGAATTGCTTTAAAAGAGTTTATTTCCTCTCGTCTCCTTTCGTTCTGTTTTTCTCAATGGTTAAGAATATGATTCGTTTCATAAGTTTTTACAACTTATATTCCATGACCAAAGGACATGTCCTTTGGAATTAGAAGAGAGAGGAAAAGGGTCTATGACCCATTTGAGACCCATTCGAGTAATACCCAATAACCATTATCTCGGGTGCATTTCATAGGACTCAATCAATAAATTACATGGGACATTAAATAATCTAACATTTTCAACTTATAGCTTATTAGGTTTAAATAACATGATCTTTGAGAAAAGGGCATTTGATTTTTCATATTTCAATTTCTTTCATTTATGACGAGTGAAGTTAAATGATATATTCTTGAAATTTTCTTACCCTCTTTGAAGTGCCCTTTACTTAAGAGCTTCTTCTTCTTCTTCTTTAGAAACTTCTTGAATTACTTTTTTATGAGCATTATGTCATGTTTATAACTTTCATATATAGAGGTTTCCTCTTCATATCTTAGCTCATTCTTAATGTCTTTTAGAAATACTTTTTTCATTGTTATAGTCATATCTCATCGTGCATTTCATTTGTTCACATTCAATATGTGACAAATGAGATGATAAACTCTTTTAATGATAGGGTGTTCATTTATTTTACTTACAATATTTACCTTTCCTTCTTAGGCCTTTGGTAAAGACCTGTGAAATTTTCTTACCAACTCAACATTAATACAAGTCTCACCAATCCCTTGAAGAGTATTAATAATATCAATGAATCAAGAACACATACTAGAAATGAATTTGTCTTTTCTCCATATGAAATAGCTTATATTTTACACAAATATGCCCATTTTTCTATGTAGTACTTGACTACTATCCTCTTATATTATTTCAAGTTTTTTTTTATATCACATAAGTGATTTTGTACATTAATGCCCAACTAAACTTATTTCCATTAGAAGTATGATATTCTTGTATAAACAATAGTTTTGAAATCCAAATACCTAGGAAAGAATGACTAATGGGAGAAATAATAACCTTTTTCTATAACTCTCCGACTTATCCAACACTTACTATACTCCTTGATCATCTTTTTTTGCTTCCACTGGTCTCCTTCTATTATCCTCTTTTACTTTTAATCATCTAAGCCCTTTAACTAGATTCACCTCACTCTTGCCCTCCTTCCTCTCTCACTATATCATCCTAAGGAAATCTTTACCTTTATCCCCATACAAGATGGCTCTCGCCTTAAAGTTGTTCTTATCTTTTCACCTATTAAATTGTCCTACCTTTTATCTATTTACTTGTTGTAATAAATCTGTTTTGATAAAGTTGGTCTATGCAAATAATCTTTTCTGTGCAAAATTAGGAAACAAAAAACCTTGATTATGCCAACACTAATATGTCTAAAATACCCATAACTCCTTTTCTTATCGACTTGTCTACCCTCCTTACCCCATCCTCCTAACCAACTACTAAGATTCCAAAAACCAACCTAAGGACCATTGCAGCTGCCTCCTTAAACTTTTCACGAATTTGGACGCAAGTAGTAGGTGAGGAGTATAATGAACCACTACAATACTCTCCTCCTCTAGTTGAAGAGGGAAAAATCATAGAGGCTCTAGATGTACAAGTCCTAAAGGAAGTAGTGAAATCATGGATCCCATCATTAGTGGGGCTTTTTTTATGAAAATCATCCTCCTTTCCCTCTACTTAGGGAATAGAATATGAAAACTTCGAGAACTAGCAAGATGGATAAGATGCTCCAGTCAGAGGAAAACCTTATACTTCAAATTCTCTAATCAAAAAACTACTAGGGAGGTGATGGAGGAAAGGATATGGCATGTGAAGAACCAACCACTCTTCATATAGCTATAGAAACCAAGTTTTAATCTAGAAAAATTATCAAATGATACAATTCCCATTTTGGATAAATTTACATGGAATACCTTAGAATATTGGTCCATTAAGGGCTTGAGTGCCCTAGCAGGTTATATCAAACATCCAATTTGCATAAATGAGATGATGACATGTAGAAGGAGAATTAGATATGCCAAAATATATGTTAATACAAAAAGCAACAAAAATCTTCCAGACATAATTTCTATAGTTAAGCATAGGGATGGAGTCACAATTTTTGAAGTCTTCATATGAGTATCTTACCAATATAGACCTAAACGAATCCTATAAGGAAAAAATGGATTACAATAGGTAAGAATTTTACAAGAGGAGACTATATTAAACTAGTGGGATTAGAAGAGGAAGATAATCGTAGATCCGAGGAGAGTATGGGAATCTATACTTAGAAGGAATAAAGTCAAAAACAAGTTAAGTGGCGTACAAAAGCCATTGCAAAAATAAAAAAATAGAACTTGATGGAGTAACATATGAAGTAAGGTCACAAGAAACCAATAGTACTCAAACAACATTACCACTTAAGGTGGAAATTAATAAGTCTCTACCATGGAAACCATGGCTAGGAAATAAGAAACAAAGTGTTGGAAACAAGCCAAAAAATACATTTAAGATAACTAGAAATAGGAAGACAAACACTAGTTTAAATTGGTGAGCAAAATGAAATTGGGTAGGAACAGGAAAATAAGGGATTCACCTTACAAAAGTACCTAGTTATATCAACAACTACATGTAATATAAGGGAATTAAATAGCTCCATAAAACAATAGTCTCTTTGGGATTTTGGTGTACAATAAAATACAGGTGATGGGGATCTTTGAAACTAAACTATTTTGAAAAGAAGCTCAATAACTTTAGTTATAAGGGTGATTAATGATCTTTTTCTTTAGACCATCGCCACCACCATTATAGGAGAATCATAATGGCTTTTAACTCAAAGGAGTTTGACATTCTAGTGACAAATAATTACATACAAAGATGAAGTATATAAGGAAAGAGAATAGTTTATAGGTTACTTTTGCATACAATTCAAACTTTGGTTTCTAAAGGCTAGTGTTATAGAGACATCTTAAGGGTATCAAAGCAATAACCTAACACCCATAGCTAATACTGGAGATTTTAATGGTAAAATATTTTGGTCTAAAGCATAAGTTAATATATGTCTAAGGAACCACTCTATGAAGTTCAATGAGTATGTCAATATAATGGGACTTATAGACATAAATTTTGAGGGGTGATTTTATACGTGGAGTAATAACCAAGCATCAAGGTGGTTTGTAGGAAATAAAATTAATAGGGAATTGGTAGGTAGCACTTAGTTGAACTCTTTTCTAAAGAGCAAAGAAAATTTCTCTCCCCTAATATTTTATATCACTTTTCTATTATGGTCCAAAATTTTAACTTCCTTACCCAAGCTAGAAGAAGTTTTCCATTTAGATTTAATGATTTCATATCAAAATGTAAGGATTTCTTGAATATAATAAGAAAAGGATTAGTATAAGGAGTTTCATATTTATAATTCATTTTTATGTTTGCGAAAACTAAAGTTTATCAAAGAGAAATTTAATCAAAGAAAATTGGACTCTAAAGGTAACACCTGGTTTCAAGTTGAACAAACTAAGGGGATTTTGGAAAACATTCACTTTGAATTGTACAAATAACTAGGGAATAAATTGTGGAAGGATCAAGAGAACAAGGCCATCTATAAATACTCTAAATCCATACATGATCATAAATCTTTATTAAAGCATAAAGCTATGCTAGTGTGGCTAAAGTAGGGGGATAGGAATACAAAATTCTTCCATTATGTGATCCTAGCTACAAGACTTCATTAAAAATCAAAATTGGAAGGCTTTTTCTTCCCAATATGACATTAAGGAAATGGTTTGTAACTATTTCAAAGACCCACTGGGCATAAAGTATTAAGATTATCCTCATCCCAACTCCTTAAATCCTTTATTCATAATCAATTCGTATATGAGACTAGTAAGGATCCTGCAACTCCTTTTAGGTGAAGTAAAGTGGAAATTTTGTCTTTAAAATGAATCCCTCTAAAGTTTTAGGGCCTGATTGATTAAATGACACTTTTTATTAAAATGATTGGCCTAAGATTAAGGATATGGTAATCAAAGTAGTGTCAGAAACATTAGATTCAGAAAAAATGTTATTAAAGATAAATAAAAAATCAATATGCCTTGCTTATAAGTCCTCTAATTCTGCTACATATGGAGATTATAGGCCTATAGCATGCTACAACTTTCTGTACAAGACTATACCAAATTATTGGCTAAAATATTAAAGAAGGTAATAAACCCCATTATAAATTTTTCTCAAACAACATTCTTGGAAAAGAGGAGCATAGGAGACAACTTAGTCTTTGTTCAGAAGTTATTTAAAGGCTCCAATAAAAAGAAAGCCCAAAGGTAATGTTTTATGAAAATTTACTTGAGCAAAGCTTATAACTCAATTAGTTGGGCTTTTGTTAAGCATTTCTTAAAGGTGTTTAATATTATAGAAAAGTTAAGAAAGTGGATCCTTTTTTGTGTTAAATCTCCTTTTATACTAATCAATGGAGAACCTACAAGGATGTTCAAAAAGAGGAAAGGGTTAAGATAAGAGGATCCCTTATACCTTTACATTTTTACCATTTGTATAGAGGTATTGTCTAGATTGTTGGATCATAACATCATGTTAAAGTCAACTTTTAAATTTCACTTCAAATATAGGGAGACAAAGATATCCTACCTTATGTTTACTAATGACTTTTGCTTCCAACCAAGGCTCGTGATAAATCAGTCCACTTCTTTATGCTCGCTCTTCTCCTATTCAAGGAACTTTTAGGATTGAATGTCAATAAGAAGAAAAATCACGTCATAATTTCAAAGAGTGCAAGCTAACTAACTTTTTAACTTGAAGTTTTTTCAAGTTTACAATTAAAACAACTACATGTTATGTACCTAGGATTGCTTATAACATTAAGAAGATTAATATTTAGGGAATGCTTACCCCTAATAGAAAGAGTGCAAAAGAGAATATCCAATTAGAATAATAAATGCCTATCCCCAGCTAGAAGAGTAACGTTTATAAACCCAATCTTGAATTCAATTCACATATATTGGAGTTTAGATTTGTTTCTAGATAAAGTAGCAAAAAAATGGAGAAAATGTTAGGGTATTCCTATGGAGAGGATGTAAGAAAGGTGAGTTCATGGCCAAAGTGTGTTATAAGTACCTTTGCATGTCAAGGGAGAGAGGTGGAAATCAAATACACTAGGCTAGCTCCCCTAATAAAATAACGATGGAAAATAGGATGTTGAGATTGTTAATGGATAAAGTGGCCTAAATGGATCAATGCTTATTATTTAAAGGATAATATATTTTGGGAGATAAAAATTCCCAGGGATCAGTCCTTATTTCTTACATAGCTCTTAAAACTAAGAGAAGTTATGTTGAGGCATATAACTTGTGTGGTGGTAATGATGAAAAAGCCTCCGTATTATTTGATAATTGGAGTAAGGTGTGTATCCTGAATAATTACAAAACACTGTAGGATAGTTTAACAAACATTCCCAAAGGAAAAAAAGGTAAAGCAATGGGTAAATAGGAGCTAATATTGCAATTTTTCCAGGGAACTAATGATATTGCAATTTTTCTAAGGAACCAATTCAAATATTTCTATATTATAACCTAGATAACTCAAAGGAAGACATATACAAATGGATGAGAAATTCTACTTAAGTTTTTACTAACAGCTCATTTAAAGCCTGCATTAGAAATCAGGGTCATAAAATGAGATGAAGTAAGGTAATATAGAACAAAACTGTTCGCCTAAGGCATCCTTTCACCTCTAACTAATGTTCAAGGGGAGGCTTTTGACTTTAGACATGCTACATTTCGTATCTAGTCCGTCTGATTCTAAACTATGTCATGCACACTTTAGTCTTTAGAGCATCTTTATTTTAGGTGTGCTTTCTCTAAAGAAATCTAAAGAGCCATACTAAACATCAACCAAATCTCAAGGAACCTCTACAACTGGAGGGCTTGACTACAAACACTATAAACAAACTTATAATATATGGGGCTCTTAGAGCTAGCCTACAGTTATTATGGAAGGAGGGATCACAGGTCATTCAGAAATGAATATCGTACTAT
Source organism: Erythroxylum foetidum (assembly GCA_026546835.1). NCBI lineage: Eukaryota > Viridiplantae > Streptophyta > Magnoliopsida > Malpighiales > Erythroxylaceae > Erythroxylum > Erythroxylum foetidum. The sequence goes on from JANZLF010000002.1 coordinate 23,041,580, forward strand.
TCTAGAAGTCAAGAATGATATTACCAAGTGGATTAAAGAGCTCATCATAATAAACAAAAATGTAAGATAGTTTAGGTAAGAGCTAGCACAATCATGGAGAATTGGAGACTAACAAAGAGGGAGAGATATATAACACAAGAAAATCACTTATCGGGGATCCTCCTTACTATAGCTCTCCTTTTTCAATGTAGGAACTCACTTGAAAAGATAAGTAATACTGAGAAGTAACAGATAGATTAGTATGATGAGTGGAAGAGAAAAATATAAAAACTTAAATGCTAAGATTCCCAGATTAATATTTAACTTTTTATGAAGAGATGGTTGAGCTCTCTATATTTTCAACCTTTAGCAAAACAAGTCGTTATGTGCTCTCAACGTGTCAGCCAATAAGAAAATTTAGTTATTGTAATATTAGAGAATCTCTTTTAAATTTTATGTATATGTTTTTTTCTTTGAAATGTTTCTAAGCCTATGGAAACCATGTACTAAGACTAGATAGGCTAAGTTGCTTTCTTTTATAATATACAATTCATTTAAGTTTATGAAAAAAAAAGAGTACGATATAAGATATGCATGGTTTTGATTTTAACATAGTGGGTCTTTTATCATTAATATTCCACTCATTTATATTCATTAGTAACTTAATTTTTATTTTATTTATCAACAATATTTTTTATTAGGACATAAGGACCATTCTCTACTAACTAAAGATTAACCCCCTAAAATAAAACAAATTATTTTATTATATTTTTCCAATATAGGGAAATATTTCGATAAACAAATCATTAGCTCAATTAGCTTAATTATTATTGAAAGAGTGCCACAAAGATATTTGATCAATTTCTCTTCTATTGGCATATTGATTAATCAAATGTCCAATAAAAGTCTAAAACTCATGAATCATTACACTCTATAACTTTCTATACTTATATAGAAAATCTAGAATTGCTTGATTTATAAGGAATTTACGTTTGTAATACTGCAAAGATTTATTATTCCTTGTTCTTGGTCTACTTTACTAGAATTGCTTTTAAACACTCTTCAACTTTATTTATACTTCTTTTTTCTCATTTTATTCATTCATGCACATCTTGACTTTATTTTTCAATTTGATAATTTTGTTTGAATTACCTTTTGTGCATTTTGATTTTTAATGCATTTCTTATTCTATGTAACTTATTAAATTATATTTATTTTTTATGTAGATCTCATTATCATGATTCTTCTATATAACTTAATTATTTAATAAATTATATTACTAATATTGCAAAGATAAAATATAATAATAATAAATATTTTGTTATCATAAAAATTATGATTTGAAACTTCAATTTACTTAACATATTTCTTTTTTTGACTGAATGTGAGTTGGTTCTCATTTGTTACATATGGCTCATATAAAAGGGTAAGTAATCTTATAGTTTTTATATGGAAATAAGCACTTATTGGAAGTTCTTTAAGTGGATGTGACCTAAGATATGGGTGTGGGTTAGGGCATGTACTTTATAAAAATTAAAGGTAAAGGAATAGGTTAATGAGACACGAATTGTAACATCCCGTTACTGTGACCAAGGGTATTTTGGTAATATAGGGACTGACTGATAGGTTTTACTGTGTTTACTGACTGAGTATGCTACTGGCCTCCAATTATAGAGAAACTGGTTTACTGCATATGCATATATTCATTGGTACATGCATTCATGATTTTCCGGTATTTAATTGTGAATTGGAACCGACTGAATTGACTGGTTTGTGAACTGACTGGAATATGATTGAGTGAGAAATTGGGTTCAAGTGACTGATTTAGAATAGTTTATAAGTGACTGATAG
>JANZLF010000002.1:23043509-23059177 GCA_026546835.1 Erythroxylum foetidum
ATTTATTAAAATATAACTAATTAAAATATAATTATTCATTAATTAAAATATTGTACTTAATTATTTAATAAAATATAATTAAGTACAATATAATAAATTAAAATATTATTATTATTATTATTTATTAGATTATAAGTAATTAAAATATCATTAATAATCAAAATATAACTAATTAAAAATAATTATTTATTAATTAAAATATTGTAATTAATTATTTAATTAGAATATTATATTTAATTAAAAATAAATAGTTAATTAGTTACAGTATAATTAGTCTGAAAACAAAAAAGAAAATCTGAATTAAAAACTAAATAGGAAAGAAAGAAAAATGACAACGCAGACAATCGTTAAAATATGTCTTTAGTTGGACTACAACTGGGCATACTTAAATATCTTATCCCGAGGATAGCGACGGGCCATGATAAACGGAAGTAGTGGAACAATTAGCGGAAATAAATTAAAATAACTAAATAGTTTATTAAAACAAAAAACTCATTAATTAGGCAGATCCTGCATTCCAGATCCAAACATCTCTTATTCCACAGCCTTGACTTTCTTTTGTCATCATTTTTATTTAAATTTTAAGCTCACAAAGTCACATCATCACACCCGTCGGATTTTTTTATTTTTTATTTTATAATTATTATTTAATAAAACATTTAATTAAATTAAATTTTATCTTTAATTTTAATTTTAATTATTTTGCTGTTAATTCTATAAAAAATAAAAATAATAAAAAAAATTTGTATCACGTGCGTTACTAAGAACAAAATTTTCTATTTTTTGTTTTTGTTTTTGTTTTTGTTTTTATTTTTTTAAAAATAAAATTAAAATTAAAATGATAAAATAAAAAGAATGACCATTTTTTTACATTTTTTGTTTTTAATAATTATTTTAATTTTTAAAATAAAATTTTTAAGAATAAAAATTAAAAACTGTTTAATTAATTTACAAAATTATAGAAAAATATTAAATTAAATTAAAAATTTTCCATTTTTGTTTTTAATAATTATTTTAATTTTTAAGTAAAAATTTTAAGATAAAATTTAAATTTTAAAATTTGATTAATTTATTAAAATTATTTAATTAATTTATAAATGATAAAAAATAAATTAAATTAAAAATCAGCTAATGTAATAACTATCCGACTATTCAAATACTCGCACAAAATATATTTGACAAACGGCTGATTATATCAGCGGTTAGACTCTGTATAAGATATATTTAAATAATAGCCGATTGTATCTGCTAAATTTGGAACGAACAAGAGAAATATCATTGCAGAAGCCTATCAATAGGACATCCATGAACATAAAAGCAAAAAGTAGTCGCTGACCAATCCCTACCCCGTCACAAAACTCTTGACGTGGTACCTAAATTAGGGATAAGGTCTTCTTATCTAATATTTCTGTCTTATTCTGTCTCATTAAATTTTAATTATTTATTTTACGGGATCCACGCAAAATTTATATAAGATCTATATAAATAAATGACTGAAATTTATTGAATACAATAAGATATTATAATATTAGACAGAAAATCTGACTCCCTAAATCATCTCTTCATCCCAGGATGTAGCTAACCCAGGATTGCCCCTATTTCTGTTTTAGCATCCCAAATAACCATCTCTACCGCACCATTCAAAGTTAACATCATGCATGCATGACATTGCTCCTCCAAAACCAGATCCAGCTGATGCCACACTTCTTTATTAACTATCTTTTATCTTCAAAGTATTAAAGCATCTAGCTTTTTATTTAGGAATTCAGATCACAGGATGATTTGCTTGATGAAACAACTGGTCATGACTAGCTGTGCCGGCGTTTGGATCAGATGCATTAAAAAAAATTAAAGAGTAATTGTTTGTTAGTCCATTATTCAAGTTCTCTCTTCCTTGTTCAATCTTTCTCATCAATTTTGTTGATCCAAAGGTTTAGCATGCAGATTGTATGAATCATATCAATTAAGTTATATCTTCATCTTTGCAAAAACCTATATCTACGTCCTCCTTGTCTCATATGTGTGTGTTATATTTCAACCTTGAAATGTCAAACTTCTCACAAATGATAACATAATATCAAATCCATCAATTTATTGGGGATTTGATCAATCACTGATATCAGAGCCAAGAAGGAGCATGCATGCAGGAGCAGGATATAAGCTATCCTGGATTCCATAGCTCCCTAAATTTCAATCAGGAATGAAACGTCTGTTGAGGGCATCCTCAAATCGAAAGCATGAGGCGATCCTCATCTCTGTGATGGTGTCATTCTCCGGTGCCGGGTAGTAATCTTCTCTCAACTGGACATCCCTGAGTGTTTGTATTTTCAGAAGCATCGTCATGAAGTGTTCATTGGCAGTTCCATGAATAAAAAGCTTCCTCAGTTTCCTACATAGTGCCAGCAATCCTGCAGCTGGAAGGGAGAGGTTTCTCTGATTAACATCCATGTCTTGTGGGGGCCAATAGTTGATCACAGTCAAGTTCAAATCTCCAACACCTTGAAGATAAAACCTCTCCCAAAGACTCAAATCAGCTTGCCCGGTAGGGGCAGTAAGTGCAAAACCAATAGCAGAACCACAGTCCAGACGCAACTCTGAAAGTTGAGGATAGCAGGTAAGAGAGCTCAGCCCAAATCCTTCCCAGGAAGGCCTTGGCTGGTACCTACAATCACCTTCAACTTTTATTTTTATCTCTTCTAGCATAGGGCAATCCTCCAATCCTGACAAAACCAGTGGGCTCAGCAGCTCTCCTACTTCAATCCAAAGAGAAAGACTTTGCAGCTTTGACCAAGGCCCTGAAGAGTATCCTTTTCCACTGCCATGGAACATCTTGGATTTCTTCTTCAACCTCGGTTCTTCCCTGTTCCCAACCCTCTTTTCTGATAGGAAATGTCTGAACCCGTCAGAACCACCTGAGCTAGTCTCTCCTTCAAACTGCTTCATATCTTCCCATAAGCAGTCTACGTGCAGTCGTTGTACACGATCTTGGATTGCTTCCAAGGCCCTTAACGATCTCACAGTATTGAGGTTCTTGCAACAAGATATCTTCACATCAATCAAGGTCTTCCTAAGAATTGAAGCCAATTTCTGTATCCCCATCTCAGTGATCTTTCTGCAACCATGAACCTCAAACTTGGTCAGTCCTGGACAGCCAAAGGCAATAACTATTAAACCAGAATCAGTTAAGTCAGCAGAATTCTTTATCGACAATGATTCCAATCGGCTGCAAAGTGCAATGCCATCTGGACGAGCATGTATGCCCCTACATATACCATGAAACTGTCCCAGTTTCAAGGATTTAAGCCTTGGACAATTGAAGTTGAGGGTCTCAAGTGCTGGCCAAGTATCACGCACATTATGACAAACGTCAAGAACCAACTCTTCAAGGAATGGCAATGCAGCAAAAAAGGCCGTGAGTGTAACATTGCTGATTCTTGCATCTTGACGACTGTATCCTTCATCATTTGGGTCACCTCTTGCATTAGATAAGGAGTTAGTATCAATAAGATGAAGAAGAGATAGCCGAGGACAATTTGAAGCAAGGGATAACAAAGCTTCTTCTCCAAGAAAACCAAGGAATCTATGATCAAATATGCAAGTGGCAAGTAATTCTCGTAGATTCGGGCATGTAGCAGTTATGGCAAGAAGCTCGTTGGACTTGAATCCTTCGGTAGAAGAGTACGTAAGGATGTTAAGATGGACAAGAGAAGCAGAAAGAGAGGGATATCGTTGAAGGGCTGGAGGCAAATCTTCTGTCCAGCAATAGAAATGCGAGAGATCAAGTGAAGCAAGCGAGTGGCAGTGTTCAAACAAAGCGTAGAAATCAGACCCCAAAGGCGAAGGAGGTCGCTGGTGCCAGCGAACAAGCTTAACTTGGAGCAAGCTAGGCCACTGTGAAGCAAGTAAATGAAGGGTTAATTGGTTTCTTGCGTAAACAGTGAGAGAGACAACAGAGGGAAAGGCCCTAGATAAAAGCTGAGCCAGAAGTGTTGGGCTCGGATGGGAGTCAAGAATTGGGTGTCCCCAAGGTGAAAGCAAAGAGATGTCAAGGTTAGTGACAGCTCTAAAGCAGGTTGGCAGCAGAAACAGATCTCGGATTTTGCCTCGAAGAGCAAGAGATGTTCGTGTAGAGCGCTCTATCAAGTTCCACTTAAGGCACACCAGGGACATGGCATTGCGGGTTCGCGTATCGGTTATTGAAGAGAATATATTGGAAAGACTAGCATCAGGGATGTCATGGATATAGACACTGCCTGCTATAACCATTTTGTCACGTTGAGATTGTGCTTCTTATTATTACACGGGAAAGAAAGACAAAGTTGGGTGGATTTATATGATATCTTTGTAGAGGATAAGAATAAGATACATATACACTTAGAACCCCCCAACTCTTCTTCGTCTTATATATATGCATATATACATGCAACAAGGAGATGAAGGAGAAAGAAGATAAGATTGAAGAGGAAAAGTTGGTGGCTTGTGGGTGGAGAGAGACGTAAAGATGCATTCTTTATGTGGTGTGCCAGAGAAAGACAGGAGGGAGGTTTCGGGTCAGAAAGATGATCTAGAATCTGTGACAAGGGTGTATGAGAATGAAGATAAAGATACAGTAATAGTGGGAACTGGTGGCTTTCAAGCAGAGAGAAGATCAACCAGATACAGATTGATGAAAAACTGGTGGCTTTAAACTTAGGAAGAGAGCGAGAGAGGAGAGGTAGTGGGAACTGGTGGCTTGAAGAAAAGGAGGAGAGAAGAGAGGTTTGTTTTGTGCATACATGAAGTGTATTTGTGAGGATGAAGATAAAGATACGGTTAACTGAAACTGGTGGCCTCTGAGAATGAGAGAGATCCAAGAAGAGGGCCTGTAGTTTCGGAGATAAAGATACGAAGGCAAGAGTTTCGTATCAATCAAGTCACATAGTGAAACTGGCTGGTGGGATGCCACTTGCCACGAGAGCTGGTGTTCTTGATCATCGTCCACTCCTCCTTTTATTTATTCCTTTTTCTAGTATCTTTTGTTACCTTTTTATATATTTTTTAGGTCCTCAGTTTTCCTCTTTTTACTTTTTCAGATAAATACTCCCTCTGATTCATAATAAGTGTCGTTTTAAAAAAATACGCGCTTATTAAGAAAGCTAATAAAATTATAGACATACTCTTATTAATTAAGATGAGAGAGATGAAAAGTTAACTTTACCTTGAAATTGTTATATATATAATTAAGATGAGAGAGAAATAAAAGGTTAATTTTGAAAGAAAAATTATAAACATACATACAAAGTCAAAAATGACACTTATTTTGAATAATTAAAATGTATCTAAAACGACACTTATTATAAATAAGAAGGAGTATACACTTATTTATATACTTTTCTCCTTCCACTCCACAATTATGCTCCTTAAAGCCTTAATTAAACTTTGCATGCATTGGAGGATGTGGATTTGAAACATATTCACATTTTGAAGTTTAAAATGTAACATAGAGTTAGTTTTGTTTGTTTGTTTTTTTTTCTAAACTATTTAGAGAGTCGAGTTTAACATAAGTGATAGCATGATAAATAATTTGTTAGCACTCTCGTAGTCTTAGGCTCTCTTTACTGTCTATTATCATTATTACTCTTTGTACCTATTAATTGATTCCCGCCGTACATTAAAGTAGTCAGGTAATATGACAGGTCCTGTTGGGTATTCTAAAGCGGATGCTATTTAATCTGGTCCACGTATTAACACATAATTGTGTGGATGAGATTATTTTAATTATAATGTTATATTATTTAATTTATTATATATATATATATTATAAATAACATATAATTGTGAGGATGAGATTATTTAAATTTTAATATTATATTATTTAAATATTTTTATAAGCAACACATAAATATGTGGATGAGATTGATACAACGAGACGTAGCATGTCTAAATATTCGAGGCACATGATATTGTTTGTGGCCTAAAACCACGCAAATTCCGTCGCTCTCGCAAGGACTTGTCTGCAGCCATAGGATATGGGAATTTTGCTTTGTGTTTGTTTAGTTGATTGACGAATGACTGATTGTCGTGTATAAATATATAGCAAGTTATTGATGGATCGGAAGTCGGAAGTCGGAACTGAAAACAGAAATACCGAAAAGGAGAATAAGTAACATTTCTTTGGCGGTAGCAACGCCTTTTGACTTTTTGCCATGTAGAATAGAATAAATGATGTTGAGGTTCTGGCTTCGCTTTAGACGTTGGCTCCTATTTTTTTTTTCTCTTCAATGTCCAACATACACGTTACTCCCAGCAACCTTTTTCATTTTTCTGTCTTTACAGCTATTCACGATATAATTTTATGCTCAATACACACCAATCATCGACTACATATGGATCACACCATTTTTATTTTCTGTTTATAAATTATTTTATATCCGACTATTATAAATTATTATTATTTTCAATTTTTCACCTTTAAAATATACACACGTATATATATATATATATATATACATGCGACGTCTTTTTTCCTTAAGTTTCACAGTTTCATGTTTTTAATTATGTTTTTGTATATTATATCTCTAATTTTTTAAAAGCCATAACAGTTTTCTATTTATGGACAAATTACGCATCCAATAATTTCAGTATCAACTCAATTTTAACAAATGAATTACAATACACCTAATTTTAAAAGAACTTTAATATTCAAGATGATAATTCTTTATTTAATTTTAACTAGTAATTTACATCCGTAACATCTCAATTCTATACAAAGGGTTAGAACTTTAGATTTTTGTAAATGAGAAAGTGGCAATGAGAAATAAAAAAAATGCATTTCATACTCATACATAACAGTAACATATACACACACGTGATTAGATTTTCATACACATTGCAATAACTATACATGCACTCATTTGACATTTATCGGGTATAGTTGATCTTAATCAATTTATAAATGTGATTATGACGTGAATAGTGAATATTTTGTCTTGAAAATTGATTTGGAGAGTATTATTATTGATTTAGATTTTTGTGAAATTTTGAAAAATTTCATGAAATTATGATTATTTTTTCACTAGAAAAAAGGTCAAGTGATAAGACAATTGATAAATGACAGTAGAAATAATTGGCAAATGGTATTATAATTTGTTGGGAATGTGATTTTAAAAACTGTGTGACAATTGAATTAGAAATTAGGTGACCAATGGACAAGAGATTAAATGGTATTACAAGATGGTAGTTTGATTATTTAAGTGATAAGTGTCATGACACCCACCAAGCAATTTTTACCTTGTTTTTAAAACCCACCCACGCCATTTACATTTGAAAGACCATCTTTGTTTTGTCTCTCACGATTGCCTTATGCTCTCTTCTTCTTCTTCATTTTTGTTTCCTTCACTCGCGACCATCATCACGTTAGTTCTTGCTTTCCTGCGCTTTGCTCCTTCAAGATCCTTGTTATCTCTTCATCTTGTTGCCAAAAATCTAATCTACCCACCTCCATGTTGATGATCGTGTGAGCCATGGAAAGCTAGGGTTTACGTGATTTTGAAGAGTTTGGAGTTTTATCAAGTAAGTTATACTTTGATCTTCGTGGGTAGTTGCAAATGAATCAAATATGATGAACGATTTGAGATTTGATGATCATGATCATGGAGCTTCGTATATGCTTTAACGTGGGTGTAAACATAAAGAGATTTATGTTCTAAATTTTAGTGTGATAATGTCATTCATGAGTTGTTTAATAGAAGCATTTATGATGGGTATTTAGTGATGGATTGAATATGATAATAGTCTTTGAAGGGTACTGGACATTGATGAACAAATGGATACATCATGCTCTGTTTTTGTGTAAACGATAAATAACAGTTTATGATTTGTGTTATATGATTTTGTGTTGAAATTGAGGTGAGAATAAGGAGGATATGATGTAGAGTTGATGAACTATGCATAAGATGGTTTGAAGGTAACATATAGGAGTTAAAAGTCTAGAAAAGTGAAAGAAGAATCGCTGGAATATGTTAGCTGCAGTATTTTAGTGCAACATACATCTGTATTTTAACCATATCTTGATCTGTACATATCCAAATGGGATTATTTTAATCTTAGATTAAATTAGAGACATATGTCTATATTTTTCATAAGGAATCAAATTTGAATTATGTCTCTAAGAGTTTCAAATTTGGGCTTAAAGTTGGGTATTGTGTGCTGTCACGATTTGAGAACAATTTGTAGTATTTTAAGTATAACTTGCAGAATACTGAACCAATATGCATGAAATTGGTGTCGTTAGAAACTTAAGACATAAAGGAACTTTTGTTTAGCAGAGTATATTGCCTAAATACCTCATTTTCCTTGTCAAATGCATGATCGTGCACTCAAACACGATCCTAATAAGAGGAAGTTGCACGATCATGCACAAGTAAAATCATGAAAGAGAGGAATTATCAGGGAGTTGCACGATCGTGCACAAGCATGATCGTGCACTGTTGTCCTCTTACTTATTTTGATGTTTTGTACTTAATTGAGGTTTGAAATGAACCTATATGGTTGCTTAAGTAAGTGGTTAAGTGATTGACGAGTTTAGGATATCGATTGACATTAGAATTGAAGAATGGGTTTACTTGATATGAATGTATCTTAATTTGAAATTTATGAGTGTTATAAGAATAAAAGTGTTCTTAGAAATGCTAATATAATTGTTAGGAGATGAGTAATGTGTATCGAGTAAGAATGAATGAGAGTTTGGATGTTATGTGATCACATAATGTTAGGATAAAATTGGTGAATGATTGATTAATGATATTATAATAATCAAGTGTGTCTGAGCTATAAACCTTAGTGCATGATTAAGTGATGGACTTAGATTTGTTTCATTGAGGTGTAAATCTAAGTTCAAATTAGACATATATGAGTTTTGAAGTATGATTGATCATGAGATCTAAATAAAGGAAACACACCTGGAATAGTCAAATTGAGCATGCATTATACATAACACATAAACATATGTGTACGATTGAATGTTTATGTGATTGTGCAATTAGTAATGTGCATGCAATATGTGTATTACATGATGTGGATACATATGATAAAATGTTAGCATCTAGACATTTCCTGATCTTGGAAGCAAATGCTAATCGGAAGTGTACTGTGAGTCAACCTAGATGGTCTCCTCTTAATTAATTGTTTTGTTTAAGCATCTATACTGAATTATTATTGATGAGAATGTGAATGTAAATGTGTTAATTCTGGACATTAATAGTCCGAGGAGTTTGATAAATGTGAACATATTGGAAGTGCTTCATTGAATGTGAATGAGCATGGAGTAAGTGATTCTCAACATAACTGTTGAATGCCAGACTTAGGTTCAATGACATGTGAAAGTGAATATATAAAGTGAAATAAAGTGACTGATTGATCTTATGTGATTTGATGCATTTCATTACATAAATGCATGAACAGATAATGATAGTTGTGATCGGAGTAGTCACCAAAAAAGAACTTAAAGCTCAGAATGTGATTAAGAGCTAAAGACTCATTAGGTATAATGAGTCCAGTATCCCCAATAGATACAGGACGTTTATTAATAAGTTCGGTATCCATAATAGATATTAGACAGTTATAAACACTCAGTCACAACAACGTAATAATCAAAAGTGAGTCGCATGAGCATTGCATATACAATCGATATGTATGTTTAAATAACTAAATTGTACTATTTGAATTGTTCCGAATGTGATATATGAAATAAGTGAAGAAAGTGTTTTTGATGCCACATGATGAATTAATGAAGTGATGTGCTATATGTGTTGATATTTATCTGCAAATTGAATATGAACTATGAGCTATTTGTGTTATGTGATATGAGTGAGCCATCGAGGATGGTCCGCTCACTGAGTTCGCAAACTCATCAAAATTGCATCATTGTCTTTCAGGTTCATAAATGACCTAGCTAATCTAGTTAAAGTAGCCACTGCATTGGGGCACGAGCTAGTGATCGGGATTAGTTTGCGCCTGTATATGTCTTCAAGGATTTTAGTTTTTGAATTGTATTTCGTAGCTACTATATAATGTATTTGTAAATTATGTAATGTAATGACATTAATGACTAGATATGTTTTGTTGATGAAACGGTTTCAAAATTGATTATTGATGTACTTATGATGTGTTTACGCTTGAAATGGGCCAAAATGATTACTAGTCTGCTTAAGATGTGTTGTTTCTTGAGACAACAATTTTATAATGAGTCGACGTGATTGTCCTAACATGTCGCTTTCCTAGGACATATGCTCGAATGTCATCGGGATGTACGAGTATGTGCTTGGTGGAAGTGGGATGTTACAACATCTTTCTTAAATAAATTCAATATTAATTTTTTTTAATTTTTATCATCTATATCAAAATGATTTGTTTTTATACATAAAAATAACATTTGATACAATTGATTCTCTTTATAAAAATTAGGTAGACCAACTAACAACTTATATGAATACTCATGTTTTTTTCCAACTCATTGCTTGCAATAAAAAATTAAGAATATGTAAAAATAATATTCTCAAAATAAAATATAGTAATAATTATTATTGTATTAAATATTCATTATATAAAATACATAATATGGAATCATACATAAATTCAAAACTATCCAACACAAATCTAGCTCACATATTTCATCTATATAACTTAAGCACACGATCACTTATATATCCAATATAATCACCATAATGTCTACTATTACAAATATTTCAATTATAAGGCACATCATCTCCATCACATCCAACTATTTACAATAAACACTCTAATTCACCTCAATATCCTTTACTTATAAAATAATAAACCAACAACAATCAAGCTCACAATTCACCCATCCCTAATATAACACCAACACCAACTATTCTTAGTTTAATTACAATACACATGTTTATATAAGTTCCACAAAAGCGTGAGCTACCCTTCAATTTTTAGATATCACAATATAAAATTACAATATTTGCATATCTAGACCATAATCTAGTATTTAACCTATATCTCATACAATTACACATAACCATATACATAATGGTCTAATCCACATACATATATCTTATCAATGGTGTATACCATCATGTACATTTTAATCATCATCACCTTCATGCCTCCGATTAAATAATGTTAAGGTATATTATGTCTTAATACAAAATCTTGAGATTAGGACATCACAGCTCCAAATTACACAATCTTATTTGAACCAATCACTATTTGATATAATATATTATTGCAATGCCCTATGATAACAAAATATAATATCAAAATGTTGAATTCCATGACCCTATTTAATCCTCATCACACAGCCTTATAAAACTCTTATAAATCATATAACCTTATATAACCCATGTCACATTGTTCTAACTCACAAAATATATAAGACCCTTCGTTAACCACACAACTAGTTTCACGTAGCCCACACATACATTTAAGCAACATAAAAAATTACAAAGTCCCAAACAACCTCGTATAAAACCCATATAGGATACAAAAGGCCTAATTACATCAATTTAATATCACTATAATTACATCCATACAATACCATTATATTCAATGTTTAATTGAACACTAAGATCACAATATCAAATATCAAATATAACATATATCTAATATTTGTAGCACTCCAAATATATTAGTTTAACATATTACACTAATTAATCTAAAGTCACTACATGCACTCTTATTCCATGGAAAAAACATAATATCCAATACTAAATATATAAACAAATTATCAAATACACCACTTTCATAAGTCTAAATCAAAATTTAACATATTAAACAATTTATGTAATGCACTTTATAAAATATCAACAAAATCAAAGCATATAATAAAAATTGCGTATAAAAAAAACTAAGTAATGAGTCAACAACCACTACGTAAGATCTTCCATCCAACCCAACTCAAAATTTATAATAGTCATGTATAACTACTTCTACTATTATTACTGCAACTAATAACAACAATAATAACAACAATAACAACATTAATGATAATGATTATGATGATGATAATAATACGATAACCAATAATATACTTTATGATATATGTTATGCACCTACAATTTCTCTTTTTCATGCCAAATCCTTCAAATTTCCTCACGATTCACTAATATCTAAGCAAAATTTTCTAATTTTCAAATCAATTCTTAAGAACCCTTTTCCCCTTTAAAACTCTCTCAGTATGAAATGAGAAAGAATATTACAAATGAGGAAATACAATGTACTTAAAGTGTCTCATAAATGAGTCAACCATGAAAAATTGATCATGTGACTTTGATTGATTAAGAAAACTTAGCTAATCACTTTGCATATTATGCAACTCCTACTCGATCAATTATAAAAAAACATGATTGATCAATCTTGGTTAACGAAATAAATTCCATTGATCAATTAACTAAATATATTTTTTATTATTGATATGATTTGTAACCTCATCTTTTAACTTTTTTTTAAGGGAAGAAAGCAGGGCCTAAACAGAGGGCTAGGAGTTAAAACTCCAAACATGTCCTCTAAGAGGACAGTGAGACATCCCGAAGGAGGAAATTGTAAAAAGGTAACTCCGAAGGTGACAGATGTCACATAAAAACCTAACCAATCCGTGCAACGATTTCCTTCACGAAGAACATGGCGCACGCGAACCGTCCATGATTGTGTTAATAGTGCCTGAATAGCTTGAGTGAGTGAAGTATTATATGTCATACTAGAGGATGAGAGAATATTGATGACCTCCAAAGATTCAACTTCTAATTCCAACCGTCGATAACCTATATCCCATGCCAGAGTCAAACCTGAATAAACCCCCCATAGTTCAACATCTAATGGGGAACAAAAACCGATAGAATGGACGAAGCCTCCTTGCCAAATACCTGAGCTATCTCGGAGGAGATCACCCGCTGAAGCGTAACGACCAGTTCTTTGCTGCGCACCATCTGTGTTCAATCGTATCCATCCCACACTTGGTTTAACCCAGCCAATAGCTCGAGTTCTAGTAATAGGGGAACCCCCAACTGCCCGGGAGGTAACCGTATTCGCTTGCTTGATCTGAGAGGCAAATTTCTGTACCATCACCTTGCTATTCTATCCCTTGAATCATTTGATTGTGGTCGTATAATATAATATTATGCCATAAATTGAGTAGCATTCAATTATCATAAAGTGGATAGATATACTCCCTTTTTTTTATGCTCCTTCCATTTTGAATCAATTCCGACTTTATTTACAAATCCTTAATAATATTTTAACAATACTCTATTAGACATTATAAACACCTTCATAAATAACAATAACACCCATTAATAATAACATAATATTTGGCATTATGAATTCTTTTTTACGTAGCTATATATATTCAAATTTTCCAAGTTCTCATTCAAGTTCACTTCTCAACTAATTTAACATGACATTTGTTGACGAATATGTTACACAAAACATCATTGCAACTAATTATTATTATAACTTTTCATATAATACAAATGAAAATTTTTAGGATCTCACAATGAAAAACTAATTATGATATTAAAAATCCTTTAATTTATTACCTCCAAAAACAAGTGTAACTATATAACAAGATTATTAATTTGATCTTTTGTAAATAGATAATAGCATCAGGTTAGTACATGTATCCAATTGAATAAGTTTCTCGAATTTAAAAATCTAGTCCTATTTAACTAAAGTCATAAATCATTATGAAGCTAATATGATGTGTGCTTATTTAATTCCAAGACATAACTTAAAATTAATGATATTAATCGGATATTTTTAAGTTAAGTAGTTGAAGTTTGAAGTGTCACTTTTGGAAGTGTGACTAGTGAACAAAAAAGTTAGGGTAAAAAATATACTTATCTCATGTAGTTTTAAAAAATTAATAAAAATCTTATAATCTTTAAATTTTTTTAAAAAAATCTTTATAATTTTTAATTTTCTAGAAAATCCTCTTATCTTAGATTTCGGTTAAAAATAATGATGAAACACATGCAACATAAATATCATTAGACAAATCAAATGATATAACATGTTAACCCAATTTATCTCTTCAACTTGAAGAGTTAAGTTAAATATTAATGTAAGCACTATTTAATTGATTTTTGATAATCATATAGTGCATTACATCATTATTTTTTAACCATAGCTTTAGAACACACTCATCTGAAACACCAAGAAAGGCAAATCCCTCTTAATTACATCATAGCAAGTTTAGGTGATTGAAGACCTTTGGTTGGTCACAATCATGGCAACTGTTACATGGTGAATTTTAATAAGGCCAGCAAACTCAACAATTCCAGCCCTCTAATGCAACCAAGATTCTACACTTGTTCAGCAAAATATGCCCACAAGGAAGAAAAAACGCAGATAGCGTTGTGGACTGTCCAAATGAAACAGAATTTGGTGGAACACTCGGAAATTATAGAACAAAGGCACCAACAATTAAGTAAACGAACATAGATTTATTGACAGAATTATAGTACATAACACATGCAATCTGAAGGATTTACAACCCTTTTATAGCCTTCAGAAAGTAGCTCAAGGATAAAGACAAGGGCTGTTACAAGTGGTTTGGACAGTTTTATATAAACAATCCACTACAAGAAAAAGAAGTGAATAGCGACGTAATTTTAGAGACCGATAAATTTCCGTCGGTAATTACTGACGGAATAACAACCGCGTTGAAAAAATAAGACGGGAAATAATCATTGACCGGCGGCGTAAATTCCGTCAGTAAATGGTGTCGGTAAATATGTATGCAAATCGTTGTCCAACAATTTTAACAAAATGACGTCGTTGTGAATAACTTAGAAGCTAACAAAAATGATATCGTTTGACGTCATTTGATAAAATTATAAACGTTTAAAAGATAAATAAAACGACGTTGTTTTAGTTATCATCATTTAAACGTTCAAAAAACGTACCAAAACAAAACGACGTCGTTTTGGTTATTATAATTTAAATGTTCAAAAAACGTACCAAAACGACGTCGTTTTGTGTAACGTTTTAAAGCTCCTAAGCCCTCCCCTCTCCCATCACGCGCGCCTACTTCCTCTTCTTCTCCTCTCCTTCTCCGTCGCCTTTGTCCATCGTCTCTAGCCATTGCCGCCATATGCTCTTTCCGTCATCGTCGAGGCTTCCCCTGCTCCGACAATGGTAATCGAAGGTAATGTCATGTTTAAAACATCCTCTCCTTCCTCTACAATCGGTGGATGATGTTTTGGCTAATATGGAGTTGTTGTTTGATTTTAAATGTTAATTGGTGTTTGTTAATTATAGGTATGTGTTTGTTGGAGATTAATGAAAAAAATGTGGGATTTTGTATTGAATTAGGGATGAAAAATTGGTTGCACACCAAGTGTTTGAGAAAATGCTTATAGGTGTTTGTCTTGAATTGTTGTAGAATTTAAATTATTGGTGTTGTTTTCCATGAGGTTTAGAATGTATGTGTTGATATATTATAGTTGTTCATAGAAATGTTATACGATTTTGAATTTGAAATTGTTGTTTCAATTTTTTTAAAAATAAAATTAACTTACAATGTTAATAGGACTATGTATTGATAATGATTATGTATAAGATAAATTAATTTTAAAGAAATTAAAATTTTAATATATTGTATATTTTTATTTTGTTTTATTAAATTAAATAATTTAAAATAAAATATAGATTTGTTTAATTAT
>JANZLF010000002.1:23115576-23131781 GCA_026546835.1 Erythroxylum foetidum
CGGGGCCCGGTAGGCCGGTAGGACCGACCCCAGTTGGACTGGACCTTAGCAATTATATATTAATTGATTACTTAAATAATTAATTAATTAATTATTATATAAATTTAGCATGTGATGTTCGTTGGTTAAAGGGAGAAGAGATAAGTTTCTTTGAAAAGTCAAAGTTACTTAGTTTATTCATTAAAGAATGAATGGCTAATACACTTCCACTTGTCACAAGCTTATGGTTACATTTTAAGTGTTAAAATATAACCCTAATAAGCTTGTTGGTGGAGTAGTCGACGGCAGCTCCTAGTGAGAAAAGAAGAATGAAGCTTGAAATGTTTAAGTGAAAAGTTGAAAAGGGTTTTTCAATTTCTTCTTCTCTCACAAGCCACCATCGATTTCTCTTTTCTCCAAGCTTTGTCCAACGTCAGTCTGAAGCTCTCCAGGACAGAGGTAGGCTCTAGCAGGCTTTATTCTGTTCTAGCTATTCCCGGGTCAAAGGGGTTTGATCCGGTTAGGTTTTCTGATCTCTGCGTGGATACCTTTAGAGATAGTCTCTTTTGGCTATTTAGGTTAATGTCTTCATACCGACACCTGGATCCTGGGTTTCGGGAAAGTCCCGGGAACAAAAAATTTTTTTTTCCACTGCCGGTACATGTGATGTACCTCCCGGTATTTTCCTACATAACTTAATTGGTTGACACATGGTTTAGTGATTATGAGACAGGTGGACTAATTATGGAGTGACAATTGGTAACTTATAAAAGGAGACATGTAGCATGGGTCTTTGTTTGACAAGTGTTTAAACAAGTGTCCAAACCCTCACCACACACTTAAACAATGATTTTACTCTTAAAAGACCATTGTTTTGTCTTGTTTTGACCATATGCTTTCTTCTTTCTTCTTCTTGTCAGCCTTCATTTTGGGATTGAAACCCTTTCTATTTTCATCTTGTTCTTGAAGTATCCTTGCTTGTTGGAAGATTAAGTTAATTTGAAGATTGAGGTGGAATTAGGGCTAATCAAGTAAGTGATATTTGATCTCTATGGAATGTTAAAATAGAAACATTCATGATGATTAAATGGAGATGAGTGATATGTAGGGTTGACTTTAAAGTTATGCTGGAATTTGATGAATGAATGTATGGTTTCTATTTTGTTTTTCATGCTTGAAAATAGTGGATTATATGCATGGTTTAGGTTGACATTTGAAGTGTAAATGATGATGTAACTATGCAGAAAAATGGGTATATTTGGAATGTTCTAAAAATTGATAAGTTAGGGTTATATGTATAAAGGTAAATGATAGTTTTGTTTTGATTATGAAGCATGAAAGACTGATTTATGAGTTATCAATTGAATGATTTTGAGTTAGAATTGGTGATGAAATTGATGAGGAAATGAAGTGTAATTTAGGTATAATTGAGGTATGATCAATGGATTTGTATGATGGTGTTAAAATTTGGAAAATATTGAAGGAAATGGATGGTGAACCATCTATTTACCCATTCCACAATCGTGGAAGCAACGTGAGCTCCTTCCCACAATCATGGGAAATACCCTGGAGATGAAAAGTGTTTATTTTTTCTTTCCATGATCGTGGAAAGGTACCTACGATCGTAGGAAATACTGGGGAAGTGAAAAACTCTATTTTGTGTGATTGTTGAACTAACTAAGGATAAGTTACTTTACTTTGGTGTATTTGGATTTGATTAAGGTTCGAAATGAACTTAGATGGTTGTTTGATTGATTGATTGATTAAGGGTTTGATCAATTTAAGTTGATAATCGAGGTTAGAATTAAGGAATTGATTGTCTGATATCAATGTATATGAATTTGGGAAGTATGAGTTGTTAAAGAAATGAAGGTGTTCTTATGAATGCAATTGTGATGCAAGGGATATAAATCATGAATTATGTATGATTGAATGAGAATTGGGAAGTTTTTTTAGTATGGAATGTTAGGAAGGGATGGATAAATGTATGATTGAATGAATTTAGAGTAAGAAAGATTTCTTAAGGCATTGATCTAATCGCCAATAAACTATATACAACATATGACGAATGAATGAGCAAGATTTGTGGATAAGGTTACATACCCGAGATAGTCAATTGAGCATACATTAAACATGAAACATCTACTTGTGCATGATTGAATATCCATTTGATTAAACAAGTTAGTAATGTATAGATATGTGTGTATTGCATGATATAAAAGCACAAATTAACCGACTACATCTAGACATTGTCGAGTCATCAAGGCAATAGCTATTCTGGAGCATCCTGTCAATCAACTTAGATGTTCTCTCACCATAATCTAGTTACTTTGTTTAAAATTCAGTTATTTAATTGCTACTCATGTGATTGTGATAATTCAAGACCATCAATTGTCTGAGGAAACTGATAATCAGGAATGTATTAGAAGTGTTTTGTAAATGGATGTGAATATGGAAATATGTGTTCTCAACTGAATGTTGAATACCAGACTTAGATCCGAAGAATGTTATTTATGATTGGAATATATCGAATGTGAAATAATGAATGCATCATATGTGAATTGTTGCATCTCATTACATCGAAATGCATGAACAGATAAAGGAGTTATGACCAAAGTAACCCAATGAGAAGAGAGCTTAAAGCTCATAAATGTGCACAAAGAGTCGCATGCTCAGTTATTAATAGGCCCAGTATCTATAATGGGTACAAGACAGTATATAAAATGAGCCTGGTATCCACAACGGATACGGGACAGTTAAATAGGCGCTTGGTTATATCAAAGTAAAAATGAAGGGGAGTCATATGTGCATTTGCATTTGCATCCTTACTTATTAAATGATCGAATAGATATACCATATTGACTAATTGAATTAACATGCCCATTGAATTGGGATGAAATATTAAATGATTGAAATCAATGAAGTATATGATGTGATGTGTATTATTCATTTATATGACATATTTGGGAAATTGGACTATATATGTGATATTGAGTGCTGATATGAGTGAACACATCAATGATGGTTCATTCACTAAGTTCGCAAACTCATTAAAATTGCAATGTTGTTTTTTCAGATTTAAAGGAGTTCTAACTCCTACGCAGATCAAGTAGAAATCTAGTACTTGTGTTTTGGAGCAAGAATGGCTTAAAGGTTGGTTAGCTGACGCTAAAGAGTCTAGATAGGATATTTTGGTTTAACATCCCACTTCATATAGAACGTCTTACAAAGAGTAACAAACTTTTAGATGTTGTTAGTAATGTATATATGTGGATTATGTACCATAATACTACAATGTATGTTCATGTTTATGAATAAAATGGGAAGTTTTGATCTTCTTAAATACTTGTGTTATGTATGATGCATTAATAAGTGAACATGATTGCTCTAACATGTTATTCCTGTAAGGTAAATTCTCGAATAATCTATGGATGTTCTTGCATATACACTATGGTAGTGGTGTGTTACATTCAATACTTCCCAATATTGTTATTATCAGCCTATGGTGGATGTTATTGCCTCTTACGATTCAAGATATAAAGCCCCTTCTATTGATGACTATAGAGGTAAACATTTAGAGTTGCTTAGTTTCTGAAATTAAAAGTTATTTAGAAGAGAAAAGAATTGATTGGGCTACTTATAGGTGTTCAATCATGTCTGATGGTTGAACAAATAGAAGACATGAGTCTATTATTAATTTTTTGGTTTGTTCTACGAAGGACTCAATGTTTTAAAGTCTATTGATGCATCTGGCCTTGTTAGGGATATTACTTTACTTGAGATATTCAGTGAAGTTGTGAATGAAGTAGGACTATAAAATATTGTTTAGTTTATTACTAACAATGATTTTGCTCATAAAGCAGTGAGAAGAAGGTTAGAAAGCAAGTACAATTCCTTTTTTTGGACTTCTTATAATGCACATTGCATTGACTTAATGTTAGAAAATATAAGAGACGTTAGGTATTTTCTTATTAGTGATGAGACTATGCAAAAATCCAAAAAGGTCTTAAGTTCATCTATAATCGTGCATGGGATCTTGAATTAATGAGAAAGGATTTTAACGATGGTAGGAATTTGTGTCGTCTTGTTGTTATAAGATTTGCAACAAATTTGTTATCACTTTAGTATTTTGTTATGATGAAGAAAGAGTTGAGACATATGTTTACAAGTGATAAGTTAGTCGCATCTCAACATGCTAGGTCTAACACTTGATTGGAGGTTTCCAAAATTATACTTGAAGACACTAAATTTTGGTCTCAATGCTAATTTGTTATTCTCGTTTGTAAGCATTTAATGATGGTGCTTCGTTTGGCCGATAGTGATGAAAGAAAATAATAAATTATTTTTATGATGTCATGGAAAGAGCGAAGGAAGCAATCAAGGCCAATATAAAAATAGATCTTCTTTGTGCACATCTTATCTTGTAGTTATCTATGATAGATGGGAAATGCAACTTTACTCCTCGTTTTTACAGCTGGGATATTTTTGAATCCTAGTGTCTATTTTAGAAGAAGTTTTACAAAAAAAGTTGAAGTTAATAGGGGAATGTTATTAACTATTATAACAGTTGTTTCTCATAAGATAACGCAAGACCTCCTGAGCTCACAAATGGAGCTTCATAAGCAATCTTTTAGAGATTTTGGGATGTCAATTGCTATTTGACAAAGAGCAAAACTTTTTCTATGTATATATTTTTTTATTTTTGTTACTTGTTGAAAATTAATTATCACTTTATTTTGTTTATAATGTTACCTTTGTTGTCTTACGACTTATAGTTTCTTGGCGAGGCCAATTTGAAACTGATGTTTTAGAATTGCAAAAGTTTACAATTTGAATTTTAATTCAGTGTATGAGTGCAACAAGTTGTGAAAGGAACGGAAGCACATTTAAATTCATTTATTCCAAGAAAAGGAATAGATTGGAGCACAAGAAATTAAATAACTTGGTCTTTGTTCGTTACAATTTAAAGTTTAGGAAAGATATGTTATTATCATTATTAATTTATATATAATTTCTTATAATTTTTTAATAATTAAAATTTATTTTTTAATAAGATTCTTAATAGAACAAGTAGTTCAGTAAAATCAATTTGTATTGACAATATCGATCTTTTGGCAGATTGGATTTTTAAGGAACTGTGTGTGGTAGATTTGAGTAACTTGGAAGATAATCTTGGATAGGAAAGCATTAATATGTCATTTGGTGCATTGAATTTGAATGATGATAATGATGAGACTGCTATCAATAATGAAGATTTTGAACCAAATGATAATTTGGGTCAGTGCAATTATAGTGGGTATTCCCCCTAAACGATTGAATATAGTTCTAGATTTTTGTTTCTCCTCTTCTTTTAATTTTACTTATATTTGATGTATATGTTAAATTCTATATATGCAATGTAACTGTAAATGTTTTTGTTTTAGGTTTCACTTCTACTTGATTGTTTCCTCATCATGAACTCTTGTTCTAAATTGTAATCATTAGAGAGTTAAGGATATTTATTGCTTTTTATTTGATGTTTTGATATAATTATTATTTATTATGTGATGAAATTGGAACGTTTTAAATACTTTGTATTATTCTTAATTTTATATTATGTTTTTTATATTAATAGTGATTATTATTTATATGTTAAATATCTGAAAATTAATGTCAATAAAAATATATAAATTGATGTTATTTTAAAATTTTATTATTATGTCTTTTGGAGACATGATTGATGTAAAATTATAAAATATACAAAATAATATACTAATAGACTATTTTACAATTTTTGAAACATTAAAAAACTATTTTATAAATTTAAAAAATTATCCGAAATAATACTCAATATTTACCGGTATCAATATAGTACTGTACCAAAACTCAATCCGATTTCAAGATCAATACAATATTCATAACATTGATTTCTTATGCGTGTCGAGTATGATGTACAGCATCCTTACTCTCATCATCAAAATCTGAGAGGGTGATTATTGTCCCATTTGAAGCACAAATAAGTTCAAGTATATATGGATTCATTATTTCCTCTGTTACGATTCACAAAACATTCAAATTAGCTTGTGAAAGAATTGTTGACTTCTACAAAAATTATCATAAACTGCCATTGAAAATCTTTAATAGTAAACCAAAAATAAGAACTTAAAATTATCAGTCCTTTCTTTTATGACTAAATATAATGTCTCTGCATGAGAAATAAATTATCACTACATAAAATCAATGAAGCAAATAAATGATTGGTCAAGTCATCAAAGTAAGGACAAAAGTCTCTATCTATGGACGCAGTCTTTGAAAGTGAAAATCAATGTATGGATAAAAGTTGGGAAGCCAAACTTTACAATAACTCCAAAATGAGAGTTCGATACTCACAAATAAAATGTATCAAGCATTGGTTTGATACGTTCCTAATATAAGTTAACTTTTAATATTTAAATACATAAAGATCAGAGGATTTAGATTTAAGTTTAAGTTTAATATTTATATCTGAATAAGATTA
Organism: Erythroxylum foetidum; assembly: GCA_026546835.1. Lineage (NCBI taxonomy): Eukaryota > Viridiplantae > Streptophyta > Magnoliopsida > Malpighiales > Erythroxylaceae > Erythroxylum > Erythroxylum foetidum. Next base: position 23,122,052 of record JANZLF010000002.1, read on the forward strand.
AACAATCAAAATTGATCCATTAAGTTGTATAAATGTACTTTTCACCCCATTGTGATCTTTATTTTTCACACGAAGGTCTATGCATTCCCTTTTCCCTTGCTATTTTACGGAGAAACATCATTTATATGTTGCTATTTTCAGTGTCCCCCTGGAAAAACTAGACAGAACAGAACTGGACTCTTGTTATAGCCCTAATTAGGCCCAGTGTTTTACATTTCACACGACTTAAAAACTTACAAGAGCAAACTGGAAATGAACCACCATAAACGTTCTTAGCTGATGAAACGGTTTCTTTGCTGTGTCACGCAGCTTGATTTTGTCTTTTGCGACCTAAGCAACTGAAAGACGATATTGAATGATATCAAATAAACCCTGTTCATAAAAATCCCAAACAAGTACTAAACCAAAGACTGAAGCTTTTCGACATGGCCTACTTATAGCACTGAAAGGAAGTGAAACCCGTGTTAGCCTGGTCTCCAAGGTTTGACTCTTAAGCTGTCATTGATCATTCTGGAAAAGTGACGTCTCAAGTAGACTAGACGCTTACTTCATGATTTAATAATCATATGAGTAACGTTTGGTGTACCATCATCTCCCCTTCATCTATAGATTTATACTGTACGCTAAATTTTACAGGCGGTTGATTATTAAGAATTTAACATTTTTATATGAAAGAGTGAGACTTTTTTTTTTCCTCCAAAAGTAAATCTTTAGTTAAGAATAATTCCTAAAATGTTAAAACTAATTTCTAGGCTCAACACTAAGTGGGAAGTCCCATGTTTTCTTTACTTCTATCAATTTTTTATTAAGCATATTTCTCTACTCGTTCTACCCACTTCTAACAAGCATAGCGACTATCAATTGTCACCGACGGCCTTGATTCTCGATCACATTTTGTAGCTTACTTAAATATACCTGATGAAGCTAAAAATTCCACAAACAACAATGATTGTGTGTCTACTATTTGGTTCAGTTCTGGTGCAAACTAATAAGAACAAACGGATTGAATGCAAGTGATCATATTCAGACGTTATGGCAGAAAATAATCTCATGGCAAACTCAACCACAAAGGAAAATTCAAAAGCATCACATCAATCCTCAACTTCCAAATGTGAAACTTGATAAGAAAACAGGTGACCCAGAAACAAGCAAGTTATGAGGAAAAAGCATAAAGAATTTCTTGAAAATGTCATTTTGCAACAATTCACTCAGAAGTTCTATGATGGTACTAATCCTCATCAATCAGTTAAACTTCTATTGGATGGAATAACTTCTGTTCTGCTTCAATTGTTGATCAGCAAAACAAAGACATCTCCAGGAAAAGTGAAAAAGTATCCATAAGTTGTTGATATAGCAAAATGGTGCAAAGGCTGAGAGCGGCACAAAAGATGCATGGCTGAATAGCAACAAGAACATGATGTACTTAGAAAGTCATCACTCTACAGGTCTTTCACCGCAACTTGCTTAGGAGACAAAGCTATTTTGGATGTATCATCAATTTAATGAATATGCCAACTCTACCAAGAAGAAACTATTAGCCATAACCTGAAAACTTTACCCTAATCTGAGGATTTTGTCTATCTCGCACACAAGCAGCACTAACTCACTCTTTTTCTTTCATTGAGAAATCATCTCCTCTCTTTGAAGGTTAAGCCATACATTCCCAAATTTTTACAATCTAATTTGATGAAACTCTAGGGTATTGGTATTATATACGGAGCAAGTTAAGTCCGAGTGTGAAACCAATACCAACTTGTTTTCTCATGTTCCTTCATCTACCAATATACATACTAATAATAAGTATAACCTTTTATTGCTAAGCTCAATCAGCTTTACATAATTTTCAATTTCCTGTTATGAAGTTACTGAGACTTCCCTATGCAAGGTCAAAGGATAATCTACAGAAAAATAACTCGCATAATGCCTACCAAATTGCTTCTGACTCTGTTGAATCTGGATTATCTACCATATTTAGTGGATCATTTGGTATTGTCCAACAATCCTAAAATAGACCATAGTCCACTCACTGAGTTCGCAATGTTCCTTGGAGGTCCGAATGGGTATCGTCCCACGAGGCCGTGATAAAGGAGTCGCGGTGTGTAGGATTGTAGTCGACGGAGTGGACTTCACGTGCGTGCTCGTGGAAGGACCGGAGAGGGTTTTGGGTTGAGGGGATGGTCGTGTCGAATAGCTTGACGGAGCCGTCAACGAGGGCCGCAACGAGGAGTGAGTCGTGGGACTCAGACCAAGCGAGATCATAGACGTCGTCGGCAGTGTCAAAGGAGACGAGGTCGGAAAGGGGACCGAAAGGGGTGTGTGGCATGGAGAGCACGTGGACGCGGCCGTTGCCCAGTATGCCAAAATTCGGGGTCGTGGCGACGGCGAGTCAGGACTCGTAGAAAGGACTGAACTTGACAGAGTGGGCGTTGAATGAGGCCTTAAACACTGAGTCCAGATCCTCTGTCCAATATTATGGTGTCTTATTGTAATATCCCGTCACCGATGAGAGGGATAAAATAGTAAATTTAGATTGGGTTGTATTTTTGTACACAAAATTGTGCATGCACTTGTGACAATTCCCGGCTTTTATGTCTTTATGAAAAATGTGAAATTATGTGTTTGAAAATTGAATTAGAGTGATTTATGCGTATTCTGCATAAAACTGCAAAGTGGGTACCAATGAGATTCTAGTACTGAAAATGACTGTCCAATTGACATTTCAATTAAAAACATGATTTAGAAATTTTGTTTTAGGCATAAGCTATTGAATTTGGAAAGATTACGATAGTCTAAGTAAAAGAAAATTGAATTGGAAATTGCTAGGCATGGAAGTGAGTGTTTCTGAGGAAAAAAAATGGAATCGCAATTCAGTCCCTAAGGGTCGGAATTTCTGAATTGAAATAGTAAAGTTATAAGATTTGGTATGAAAGCAATTTGGGCAAGATACTTATGAGTATAAGGCTTAAGGTTAAAGGAAGGGCCAAAATTTTTTGCCTATAATTTTTCGTCCGACCTCCAATTGATCTAATTTTTGAAGCGTTGGATTTTTAAGACATTTCTCTACCTCTCCATGAAAATTGTGGATTTTTTAGATTAATTTGAAAAAGATTGATTGAATCAAAGTGAGAAGATTGATTAAAGAGTTTGAGTTGGATATTTTTCTGAACATGTTTCAGTCTTTTGGTGATATCTTGATCTATGGAGATCCAATTGAGTTGATTTTTGTTGTAAAATAAATTAGAGACATGGATACAAGTTATCTGAAGGAACTGAATTTAATTCAGCCCTAAAGACTTTCAATTTCTGAATTGAAGTTGGGTTTAGTGTTCAGTCTTGGATTAGTAAGAGCTGAAAGTGTTTAGGCCATAACTTTTGCTCTAGTTATCCAAATGGGGTGATTCTTAATTTGGATTAAATTAGAAAGATAAGGCTAAATTTGAGTGTAGAATAATGTTTTGGTATAAGAATAGTCCGAAAATGTTTGAGGTATAACTTTTGGAGTATTGAATCAAATTTAATAATTTTGGTGTCATTGGAAAGTTGAGACAATGAGGAACTTTTCTCTAAAAGGAAGTGTCAGCAAATTCCTTCAATTTGATGATTAGAAAATGTCTTAAGTTAAGTATGAATTAAATGAATTTTGAGACTTTGTTATATTATATGATTTTGAGGAATTAATTAGCATGTTAATATGAGTAATTAGCATGTTAATTTGAGTAAGATCATATGGCATAGGTTGATTTGATTTAAATTGAATTAAAGTGTTAAAAACATGAGGGGCAAAATTGGAAAGCCACTTAAGCTTTTAAATTACAAGGCTTATAAGGAAGGGTACTAAGGTCATTACTCATTCATTAATGGCATAACTGTAAATAAGTAGTGTGGTCTTGTTCTTAAGAAGGAAGAAGCACGAAACTGAGAAGGAAGAAACAAAAGAAAGGAAAAGAAGAGAGGTTTTCGATGGAGGAATAAGAGAAAAGAAAGAAGTGGGCTAGGGTTTTGATTTTCTAAGTTTTTAAGAGAGATTTCAAAATTGATTCAAGAAGGAAAAAGAAAGAGGAGCATGAGGGCTTTCATAGATATAGTACATATTTATTCTAAATGATGGTGTAACAAGTTGGAAAAGTTCTAAACAACCAACCATTACTGATTTTATGGCCAAGATAGAGTACATTTTAATGTTTTAGGTAGCAAAGGAAGCTGTTTAGATCACTAAAATTAGAGTGGTTCGTAGCACTATTGAGCTAATAATATTATTCTATGACAACAACAATGTATTGCATAGGAAAAGGAGCTAAGATCTTATTAGCGGTCCAAGCATATAATCTATAATTTTTACTCAATAAGGGAGATAGTGGAAACATGATCAACATTACTAAATTTTGATAGTGCTTATGACCTATTTTATTAAGGATAACTTAGTCAATAGTACTTGAATATAGCATGAACTGTAAAGAGATAGCTGAGTAAGTTGATAAAGAAATCGTCACTCTGAAGTAATTAGGATCTTTCTATTTTTCTTAATTAATAATGATTTAAGAAAATTCTCTAATTATAGTAAATTAAGATTTGAAAAAATTATTTTCAAATATCAATTATAAAATAATTACTAATTAGTAAGAACAAACATAACTATATTTAACTTGACTATACACTAATTTCACATTGGATGATGAAACGATTAAGTTATAAATTATATGTGAATATGTTTAGTCAAACTACTTTAATAATCATAATATTTAGGTGATCATGACATGTTAATAAACATCAATTTTAATATATAATTATAATTTGTTTATTTGGAGGATTAAAAAATTAAATAAAAGGAGCTTTAACTTATGTAATTTTAATTATGAATTATATTTATAATTTGTATTCATTATCAATATATTATGAACTTAATGTGTTTGCAATATATCACACCCATAGAGCATATTCCCAAAAGCATTAGATAATATTCAGGATATACTCTATAGACATGATATGTTAGCAAACAATTCAAAAAAAATTTCCACCTTACACATAATATATATAGCAAAACATTTCTATTATCCCATTTATCAATTCTCACATTCGTAGATATTTCAAATATCTGATAACGAATAAATTCATAGAACTTTTCATTATGTTACTACCAAACACGTACATCAGGCAATAATTTAATCTCAGCGTAAATATACATATATCGCGAACATTAGTATACAGAATTACATCATATCAAGCTACATATAAAAGTTACAAAGTTATTAACACACTATATACAATGTAGTAACGTGATGTGATATACAGATGCAAAACTATTACTAGACTCTGCTGATTCAGCTGATCGGACCTTTGAGCTATGACTTCCAAAACGTAGGAATTATACTCCAACTAACTCTAAACCTCTCCTGAACTTGAAAAAAAAACGTTACAATTTTGATGAATTTTGCAAACTCAATGAGTGAATAATCATCAATGCACTTAACAAACCATATCAAACATGACCGTTCAAACAAACATACCACATAACTAATAATATCAAGTTACATTTCAATAACACAAGTCAACTTAGGCGGAACTTAAGAAAATCATATCATATTTTAAAAAAAATGAAAATGTATTTCAAAATCACAATTTAATTTAATCAAACATGTATATGAAAATGCAAATATGCTTTCATTCTTATTTCTTTATGTTGTGATCAAATATGTTAATTCACGCCTCGAGTTTCAAACAAATTTCTGCTGGCCAGCTTAACAAGCATTATAGCCTTGATCACATTACGAGCATTAAACCTTGAGTTCCTATTACGAGCCTTAGGCCCTGATTGCGAGCTTTCGCCTTGAATGTCTGCGTGTTGGTCATTTTGACCACAAATCCGATTATCTCATCATGAATGCCAAATGCAATTATATGAATCATCTCATACAACTGATTGTCCAAAATTCACAATCAATTCAATTCAAATAAGCATTTCACAATTATTCATGTAGTCAAAAATTAACAGTAAAATCAAAAAACACTTCCATATATAGTCCCAAATATCAAACTCTTCGAACCAACAATGTCCAGAATTGTAACAATTGTATAAGCAACATTCAATAACTGACATTTAACCAAAAATAAATCAACCATAATAAGAAACATCTAGGCTAAGTCACATAACACTCCAACAAGCTATTGCCTCAATGTCCTGACAATATTTGGGTATTGAAAATCACTCTGAGAGCCTATTAGACATGCATATAAACATTAGTCATTGATAACGAATAAAAAGAATATGCATGCAATCCTTAAGTGCAATGTTTATTCCTTTTTTCTTTTCTTAATGTTTCTTTATAAACAACCTGCCCTCTTTTAATTATAAATCTCTCTACAAAAATCCAAATACCATGATTCTTGTGCCCCTGAAACTAGACTTCAATATATCCAAAAATTACATGAACATAATCTCTCCTTAGAATACAACCCCCCATTAACATTTTGTCTTGTTTCTAGGAAGAAATAGGCTGACAACCAATGTCATTATCAAGGTATCTTCTAGGCAAACCATTTCAATCATTAATAAGATATCAATAATCATTCTTCATGTTTTATACTTTGACTAATTTGGTTTTTAAAGATCTAAAAAATCACAAAATAATACAAGGTTCTTGCACAGGGGTCTGTCATGGACAATATTAGGGAAACAAGCATAACTCAAGCTATAATCACTTTTTATGTCTACAACTTTTGTTCTTTGAGTTTTGACAAATTCATGCTCTAAAGGTATGTAAAACATATCAAAAGGGAGAATATGAAATTGAAACCGAAATTTCGACTTACCTTGGTGACTTCTTTCATTCTCCTCTTCTCTTCCTCTTTTTCTTTCCTTCTCTCTCTCTTTCATTTTTTTTTAACTTTTTCCCTCTTCTAACCTCACAGCAGACCCTCACTCTCCCATATATTGCCTTTTACATCTATTTTCTTTAGAAAGTTCAAAGAAAGTCAAATTAATCTATGTGTCACTATTTCATTAGTCTTTGTGTAATCATTATATTGGTCCATGTATTATTCTTCTATTGTTCCATATGTTACTAACTTTAGACGCCGCATGTCACTCATTTAAGCCTCCATATGTTACTTTTTGTAAGGCTACACATGTCGCCAATTGTAGGGCTACATATGTCACTATTTATAAAGCTACACATGTCACCTTTCTAAAGCTCCATATGTCACAAGTCTAAAGTGCCATTTGTCACAAATTTAAAGGGTCACTTATTACCAATCTTACCATTTAAGAATTCTTCTAAGCCAATGTATACATTGGCTCCTCAAACTTTCGATTTTTTTTACAATTAAATCCAAATCACTAACTTAAAGATTCTAATTAATCAAAATCATATCCAAGCAATTTGGAATATGTCAATTAATTTGTCACTTATTTCTCATATTTATAAATAATAATCTATGTATGTGTATGATAGTCTCATAAATGTACATAGAATAACAAATTTCCTATCCTAATACACCAAATTAATCATCTAGTGACATAACTTATTTTATTTAATGCAATATGCATGTGCTTAATCCTCTAAATCTTCTAACCCTCAATAATTTAGGAGACAAGATATTGCAGTGTGACATAATAAGAGCAATTAAAAATAAATTTAATTTAAATTAAGTTAAACTTAAGTATACCATTTAAAAAAATTTAAGATCAACTATAAGATATTTGATTTTATTAATTTTAAATTATAATTATAATTATAATTATAATTAAACTTGAAAGAAATCTACTAAAAAGAACTAGTGCTTATGTTTATCGTTATTAAAAATTGAGTTCTCCTCTTTTTTTTTTTTACTTTGTGAATATTATTAGAGATTAGACAATTGAACAAATTAAGTTTGTTTTTAACCATTTTACTTGCTTATTCTTATTTCAAATTATTCTATTAAAGAAATTGTATAAATAATTGTAATAAATTGTTTTGCTACTTAATCCCAATTAATTTCTCAACTAATTATGTAGTTTTAAAAATTTCATTTAACTCTAGTAACTAAATTTAGCTACTTTTTCAACTTCAAAGTGACAGTAGGCTTTGCTCCTTATATATATATATATATTGATCCTTAAGTTTTCCTATTTCTTAAAAAATTAAATTTCGCAATTTTGATACTCCTTAATATTGATCGAAACAACTTGATAACGTGTGTGAGGGTTCCACGTCTGAAATATATAAAAGAATGAGATGGAATATCTAATTAAATAATCCTTTTAGTTGGGAAATTCCGTCAAGAGTTACAGAGGCAGATACAGTAACAAAACACTTATATGGACCCTCCTCTCCCATACCTCACATGTTTCCCACTAACATCTACATCTACATCTGAGCCATTTAATGGATGGGACGTCACCACCGCTCAATTGTGCGATGTAGCTCTTTTAAACAATTTTAGCGACCCTATATTTTGACAAATTCTGTTGGCGTAATATCAAAATCATATTGTCTTCATTTTTTTTAATTTTCACAGTAAAATGTTGGAAATTATACTAATTAAGACAAACTTTGGTTTAAAATCCTTGGGAAGCTTTGTATTATTAGAAAGTGCAGGTAAAACTTTGTTGGTAAGTAAAGGCGGAGTTATATTGGAACTTTGAGAGGTTATTGGGTCTCTCAAAATTTTTTAAAAAAATTATTTTTAATATATATATATATATATAACAGAATTATTTAAAAGTCAATGATACACTGAGCCCTTCAAGATTTAAAAAAACTAATATTTAAATTTTTTTATATTAAATTGCTAGCTCTGTCGTCATTAGTAGGCACAGCTAGAGCTAGAGCTAGAGCTGTTCACAAGCCTAAATCCCATAAGCAAGGTAAAAAGAAGCTTACCTTACCATCCCCCCCTTTCCAATGAAAACCACAAAACAACGGCATCTTGTTCACAAACCTCTCTAAGAAGAAGACTTTCTCGTTGCGGTAACTCAACACGACATCGAATTACTTGTTCAATCCACACAATGCAATTTACTTTTCTAATAGCCTCTCCACCTAATGACATGGCTTATCAGCGGGTTTTGACACGTGTCAGATAATTATTGAGAGCCATGTCTATTATGGCCCACTTTGCAAAAGGTTCTTGTTTCAGCCTACTTGGCAGTCCCAATCATACACCCCCCTCCCACAGCCCAAACCCCAAAAGTATAGAGCAAGAGATGGGGGTCCCCCTGAATCATGGATCCAAAAGCCTAAGTACAAAGTGAGGTGCAATTATTCATACCGTGAACTTCATCCTAAGCAAGTGATGATCTAAATTCCACACGCACCCAAAAGTTAGATAAAAAGAAAAGAAAATAGGAAAAGAATACAGACGAACAGAAGGAATGCCACAAAAATAGGAAAAAGGTTTTTTTTAATCATTTATTTTACAGAACTCACGCAAAATTTATATAGGACTCACGTAAATAAACGACTGACATTTATTGAACACAATAAAACAAGATTTATATAGGACTCACGTAAATAAACGACTGATATTTATTGAACACAATAAAACACCATAATATTAGACAAGAGATCTTAACTCCAAAAATAGGATATTTGGTGCAAAAATTTTCTCTTTTAATGTTAATAGTTAGCTGAGTTAGCTGAACAAAAGATAGAAAGTCCGTTCTCTTTATCCTTAAGACTCTGCCTATTCTGGCCCCGTGAAACACTCATAGACAGCATAGATAGAGGACAGAGGGAGAGAGATTTGGTGC
>JANZLF010000002.1:23154269-23180415 GCA_026546835.1 Erythroxylum foetidum
AAATTAAAATATATATATTTGTCTCTAATTACAACTACTAAACTTTTGTGAGACTTTTTAAGAGTGGAAATAAATAAAGATCAATAAGACTATGTGTAATTAAATGTTATTGAATTAAGATTACCATGTTTACGAAAATTTATCGCGTAATAAATACATCCCCTTGATTCACTCTTATATTAGTAACATAATAAGTTAATAACATGTGATTTCTTTCATCTTAGATTCATTTGCACACAATTCATCAAATTTATATAATAGAAATATTAATCTATTGATTGACCAATGATAGAGTGTGGAATTCAACATAACATGCACTTTAATCACAACTAAGCACACTTTATATATATATATAAATTACATTATAGTAAAGAGAGCTATTGATTTTGACCTTGATATATTTAATCCAAAAACTTAAATGATAGACGATCAACGGCACTTAGAATTATTACAATAATTATAGTCACTACGCATATAACTGCAATTGTAATAGATTGTAAGTGCAAATTGTAATCTGAAGGTTTGCAATTGTAAGACTGCAATTTAGATATACTTACCTTCTTTTGGTTTATTATAATATTTATTTTATTTTTAGATTATAGCTATTAATTTGATTTCTTCTTCTTCTCATAAACTTTTTCTTTCACTTCTACTTATAATATTTACAATAAAACTAATTTTCATAAACCATAAAGTACCAACTTGCTTATTTAAACAAGCAAGTCATATCAAGAACAAATGTAAGGATGCTCCATAGTGAATATTAATCAAAGGAAAAGAGAATCAACTTCTTAATGTTAGATAGACTTTGTATATTTATTATCATGCATTTCATTTTAGCCTTATGAAATAAATGTTACCAACTAATAATTTTATATTTGACCTTTTACAATGTCTATAATAGTTGGAGCAAAATTTTGTTAAAAATGTTTCAAATATTTAACAATATGAGTGACTCTCGTACCTACATATCTCTAATAATATTTATTCAATTTTTTACTTATTATTGCTAGATTTTTTAAATTCAGTGTTAAATGATGTTTAAAATACTATCCTTTTTATTACTTTAATATATAAATATATAAGTATTTACCTCTAATCATAACTACTTAGATTGTGTGAGACAACATCCAAGATTGTAAGTAAATATCAATATAACTTTGCGAAAAAGTATATTATCAGATCAAGATTATGAAATGATAAATGCATCTCCTTCTTAGAAACTCCAAACTAGCTACATGATAAGTTAATAACATTTGTTTCTTTGGTCTTAGTTTCATGGACACACGAACTCATCAATTTTAATTAGTATAAAGATTAGTTTGTTGGTTAAACATTATAATAACATATGTTTCTTTCATGTGAGTTTCACTTACACACAATTCATCAAATTTAGTTACTAGAAACATTAATCTATTAGTAACAAATGGGATCAGGTTTTATGTTCCGGTTATGATATTCCTATCATATTTCATTAAGATTTAATAAAACAGAGTTGGAATAAAATAACTGGAACAGAGTATTTGATGTTGTAACAAATTATAGAGTGTGAAAGTACTTACATATGATGTAAGCATTGAGCACAATCTGTTGATTTTGGCCTAGATATACCTAATTCAAAAAGTACAATCTATGCTAAAAAGATGTAACCATTGTAGCATAATTTGTTGATCTGAGTTTATCACGATAAGCTAAAAGGATTGAATTGTTATTGTGTTTAGAATTTGATATAGCATTTTATTTTATTTCTGGATTAACTTCACAAATAAATCTTGATTTGTTTTAAGATATAGAGCACAGAACAATTAGTACAATGTATAATTTGCAGATTGATATGGAATAGAAAAAGTAGTGGATGCACATGGAGATTAATTATATGAAGTAGGATATATGTCATGTATTATCGTGTTCTTATAAAGGCAGTCAGTCTTTATATACGTTAATATACTTGACTGTTTGCCGATTGTAGGTGCTAAAAGATCAAGAAGATCATAAACAACGTGATTAAACTTAGAAGCTGCACAATGCATTTTTATCCTTTTAATTTGGCATAGTTTTCCGAAAATGATATAACTTTTTTCAGAATCATTTGAAAAGAAGTTTGATATGCATTACAGGAGCTTAAAATGTTCTAGAGATACCTTGCTGTCTGAGCTAAAAGAAATGAAACTCGGATGAGTAGACAACTTCACTGGACAATTAAATAGTCACAGCAGGAACTTCCTTGGGTGCTTTTAGAATTTTATAAATTTGTTCCTCACTTTCAAAACCTATCAAGGAGACCTATTGGATATGGCAGAAATGGAAGGAAGAGCAGGCTACCATAGATAGGTTTCAGATCCATAGCAAGCAAAGAAATAGAGAGGAGCATTTTAAATAGGGACGATGGTACATGATTATGCATGTTCAATCCCACGTCAATGTGTACAAAATTACATGCATGCAAAGATTGACACATCACTCGAGACCATTCAAGGGGACCAGAAAATCACAGAGGATCATAAAAGAGAAAATCTAGGGGAACGTAAAGAAGTGCTGCATATTATAATTCAGACATCACATGTTCTTTTTGCAAGATAAGTGTGTGTGTATATATATATATATATATATATATATGAGAGAGAGAGAGAGAGAGAGAGAGAGAGAGAGAGAGGAATGGCCATTTTCCCACTATTTTGTCATAAACATCTCGTCTAATTAGAGTGTGAGGCTATAAAAGGAGACGGATGTGAAATCATTTAACCAGTCATAATTTCTTCTCTCCACGCTTCTCAACCTTAGAAGTGATACAAAGATTAGGGTTTTTAGAAAGCGGCCTTAGGGTTTTAGATTGAAGAAACCAAATCTCCTTCCACTAACAATCAAGATATATAAGTCCTCTAATTTTAGTCTCACTTTATATAGGTCTCTCACGCTTGTTTACTGCATAATAGACAATACATATCTAACTTGTCAATCAAATATATATGCCGCTAGTTTCAAGCATTGATTAGACTAGGGTCTGATTCATTTACTGTTAGCTGAGGGGTAAAAGAAAATTTTAAACTGAATAATCGCATATACTACGTCATTAAAGAAATCATCTGCTTGAATATAGACGAAAGGAATTACCATATAGTCTGAAAAAACCAGGACATGTTGATCTATTAAGCTGACGACTGCATCGAAGGATTGGTATCTTCTATCATAGCTTGCTTGATTGAATTCTTCTTCTTCTTTTTCTTCTTGTATGGAATCCCCCTTGCTTTAGCTTGACAGTCCCTCACTTCACGCAAATAAACCCGAATGGCTCCGTTCCCAAATGGATTGGTCTCAGTTGATCCTCCATGTTCCTCGTAAGCAGCTCGCAGACGTCCAATTAGGGCATCGAGACTTCCCCAAGCTTGTCTCAAAGGACAGGTACAAGGAGCCGGAGGATCTGGTTGCCCAAAAAAGACACACCCATGTAGATGAACCTTAGTCTTTCCAAACTGATCGAGGTACCGGAGAAAATCAAGAACATGGTTGCAGTTACACTGTGAAAGTGGAACTGGGGGTCTCTGGTTCTTCAAGTATTGCCCAAAGGTGTTCCAGTCTCGCCGTTTCTGCGACTCGTAACGACTCAGCGGAGCAACAGCTTGATGAGGAGGAGGTTGCTGTTGTTCGCCAACCGATCGTGATGACCCTTCAGCAAAATCTTTAAGCTTGTCTCCTGACATGGTGATTAAGGGGTTCGCAGAAAGAAAATTCTTGAGTATTTTTGGCAAAAATTTGAAAAAGTGGGGACTATCTAGCTAGCTAGCTAGAGAAATAAGAGAGAGATGCATCTGAAGAACGGTGAAGTAGTGCAGAGGTGAGAAAGTTGAAAATCACATCTGTGGTGGGTCTACAGAGGAGACATGACATGGGGCCCTTATCAAGGAGCTTTTGTTCTTCCTTTCTTACAATTTCTTATTACGTTCCTACAATCACATTTAATTAATATACAAACTATATTTTGAATTGGAAATTGATATTTGTTATCTCTTTGCAACATCAATTCCATCGTTATCATTATTTTCGTTTGAATTATGATCATTTCATTGCGTTAATATGAAATCTACGACTCTTAGTTGTAAGGCTTAATGATTCGGTTTAACTTTGTATAACTTCTTTACATCAATGAAGTTAAGTAATGTATAAACAGATTTGTGTTTTAAGAGTGAAAATAGCATATAATCAATTGATGTTGCCAGAAATTTTATAGAGCTTCTAAGACTAATTAAGTTGCTAAATTTTATTTTGGAAGAGTGCTTTGTTGATAATCACATGTTTCGTGTGAAAAATTATAACCCTAGAAAGCCATCTATTCATCACCAGATTTTAAGTATATGTATGTAAGTATAAATCCCTATATAAAGTTAGTTCGGGATCTGACTTATTTATTTATTTATTTGGTTGGTAGTACTTTTCTTATTTAATGTTGTTGTTTTTCTTCCTCTTTTCAAAGTTTTACCCAAGTAGGCATAAAAACCAGAGGAATAATAACAAACAACGAGCGATCGCCTTGAAACTTTGAGCTAATTCATGATCATGCATGTACAAGGAAAATTCTAAATGACCATGAGAGTTTTGTTTCTTTGGCCATCAGGAAATCCAGGAAAAGATCGCTGCCTGCGCAACAGTAGGTACTAGGAATCCTTGCTTTAATTGTTGAATCCTTGGAGACTATTTGGTCAACAGTATTCAAATTGGAAAGCTATCTTTGGCCTTAGAAAGTAAAGGTTTTTAATTTTATGCTATAGTAGATATGGGGGCTTGATTCATCCAGTAAGTTACACTATAGACTCGCTTTCTTAATGTTTTGGAGCTAAACAGACGATCCTGCCTACATGCATGCTTGTTATTTCATATTTGCTATATTGGACCAATCAAATAGAATTTTGGCTACTTAGCTTAATTAACCACTTGAATATAACTAGGGAATGTTGCAGCTCCGAAACTGCATCTGTTAAGTTAAACGATTAAATTTTAAAGACCCCTTGGCAGTAGGTTATTCTTATACTCTGTGAACTGACATCTAGCCACATTGATCTGCCAATAAAGGAATATTAGTTTTCTTTTCAGTATCCTAATAACAGTTAGTTTTCTGCTAAAATCATTATAATATATGCTAATAATGTTTTTAGATCATATCCCAAAGTACTGACTTATGGTTCGAATTCGTCTTGTTAAATATCAAATTACAAGAACTTACGAAAATTGATACCTCAAAAGTCTTGCTGAAAATAGTCGCTACCATCAATGGGTTTGATCTGTAACTTTATCGCGATTTGGGAAAGTAATCCATATACTTAACAGGGTCCTAAGCCGAGAAAGTGAAGATCCCAAGTTTTCACATATTTAGATGATATTGGTGTCGACAGTACTGGTGTATAAAGTTTATTGATTCTTCCAAATTCAATGCAGCAAATTGGTGTAAGAGAGAGTAAATAGAGAATTTTTCCTTTATGGTGATTGTACAAATTTATTGTCAAGGTCTGAAAATACAAGACACTGAAAAAGAAGAGAGGTTGATGCAAATTTGAGAGACATCCTTGTGAGATATGGGTCCATATACTCATAAATCATTGTGTTTCTTTTCGAGGACGTTCGATTGCTTGCAACTTACTGTTGTGGCAATTCCATCAAGAGAGCTATCTTTGAGCTTTTCACTCGAAGGAGAATTGGCATAGCAATAATCAACACAACGATATGCATTTCAGCCAATGAGATTCCAAATCCAAAAGAAAAATAATAGGCCTAGCTATGTTCCAAGAGAATAGACATGGATCACTTAATTGAGTACTAACCACCATTTTCTTGTAAGGTGGTGTCTTCATATAAATTACTCATACTTAAAGTAGTGTATTTTCTCAATTATAGTCAAAAATAAACTCAAAGGAAAATCACTTATCAACATTCAATATATGAATAGCTTTTGTTATTGGAAAGGAAAACTTCAATTTAGAAGTTTAATTACTTTTTAATTCTCAAATTATTAATCAGCTCTCACTTACTTTTTCTTCTTTGTTCATGGAAAAGGGCAAGCAGTCCATTAAATATGAATATAGTGGAGGAAGGTGCTTGTAATACTCTTATTAAATCACAAGATTCAATAATAATTATCTAATACATTAAAAAGCTTAAGTGATGACATCCTTTCATCTCAAACGTCTACTGAATTTTAAATTTTGAACAAAGACGTGGCTTAGAAACATCCCTTTAATAGATTGAAGATCCCATATGAATTAAAGTTGAATTTTTTGTCATAATAATTTCTTCTTTCTATTCTCTTCTAGTCGTGAATGTTGCTTTTCAAGGAGAGGATTAAAACTTAATTCTTCAAACTGTCACATCGTTCATCAGTTTGCAGCAGAATTTGATTTTAATGAAGACCACACAGAATCCGTATACGATAAAATTAGCACAGGAAACAATTGAACCTGATATCGAATTAGTTTATAAAGTTGTGGAAATGAAAATATTTTAGGAGAAGAAGTCTTCCATTTTTAGACAGGAGCAGAATCAGTAACAGTGTAAACAACTTGACTAATTATGAGTCTGATACCAAAGTAAAAACGTCCTAACCAAGTGATGCCCAAAATAAGCTCTCTTTATGTGACTATATAGCTGCCTTTCTCATGTTTCATCACTTTGTCTTTTTCACTTCTTTCTTATTCAAATCCTTTATGTTCTCCTGTGTTGTCAAGTTGAGTTTTCTTGGGAACCAAGTCCAGGAACAAGACAGACAGATACTCTAGACATATTATTACCTCCATTTACATTCATATACATGATAGTACCCAGTACAGTGTACGTTTTAACCATAAATTTTCTTCGATACAAATGTGTCCAAGGACAGAAATAGAAACATTATTTATCGATACAAGGAGGCCCACTTATGTTTACCCCAAAATATCAAAAATGGACAAGGTTTTTTTTTCCAAGAAACTATGGGTGACTTCTGTGAGGAGAAATAATGCAATGGCATGCATAATGACAAGATCTAGCTGTCGCGCATAGCAAGTGTATTTTGTGAAAAGAAAAAATAAAATAAGTAAAATGGACACAGAATATTTAACGTGGTTCACTTTTAACTTTGGGCTACGTCCACGAGCAAAACTCAGAATATTTTTTCCACTATTACAAAAAGTTACAAATAGTAGGTATACAGAGATAAAACCAAAATAGTAACTCACAAGGTGTTTCCTAATCTAAAAATGCTAATCTTACTATTTTGTCACTTACCAACCCTTTAGGAATACATTTCCTAACTTTAGAGCAAAACAATGCTCTAGTTTTCCTCTCTATGTTTTGTTGTAATCTTTTTTGAAGCAGGGAGCTATCTTTTTGCTTATTTTCAATAACTGCGGAATGCGGCATCGATTTCGGTGTTGCAATTTTGGAATCATAGAGTCCCTCCATGTGAGAGGGACCCATCTCCAACAAATCTCCCCATCCCGATTACATGGACGACTCTATCATGCCTACTACTGATCGACAATGCTCGAACTTGTCTTTTAGTAGAATCTTAGTTAACATGTCTGATCCATTTTTATCAGTATAGATCTTTTCTAACCGTAATTATTTCGTCTCTATCACATCTCTGATCCAGTGATATCTCACATCAATGTGATTGATCGTGAGTGAAAAGAGGTATTCTTACCAAGGTGAATAGTGCTATGACTGTCACAAAACAACTGATATTGTTCTTGTTTAATATCAAGTTCATTAAAGAACTTCTTCATCCATAACAACTCCCTACAGGCTTTCGTTGCTGCAATAAACTCCACTTCAGTTGTAGAAAGTGCAACACACTTCTGTAACTTTGACTGTCATGCCACAACTCTCCCTACAAAAATAATCAAGTAACCTGATGTAGACTTTCTCGAGTCAACATCTCGAGCCATATTTGCATCTGTGTAACTAGTTAACACAGGTTCTACTCTTCCAAAACATAAACATATTTTGGATAACCCTTGAAAATACCTGAGAATTCACTTGACTGCAACCCAATGTTCCTTTTAAGGATTAGAAAGGAAACGACTTATAACTTCAACTGCATGAGCAATATCTGGCAGTGTACAAATCATGACATACGTCAAACTTTCAATTGTTGAAACATATGGAACTCTGGACATTTCTTCCTTCTTTTCGTTTGTAGAAGGGCACTTTCTGGAACTCAATTTAAAATGATTAGTAAAAGGACAACTAACCGCTTAAACTTTGTCCAGTTTGAATCTCTGAAGTACTTTATCAATGTACTTCTCTTGTGACAACCATAGTGTCTTGGCGCTTTTGTCTCTGATAATCTGCATGTCAAGAATCTACTTTGCTAATTCCAAGTCTTTCATGGCAAAAGACTTACCCAGCTGTTTCTTCAGATTGTTGATTCTAGAAGCATTCTTACCAACAATCAACATATCACCCACATAGAGCAATAAAATAATAAAATTATCATTAGAGAATTTCTTCACAAATACACAGTGATCTGAAGTAGTCTTCTTATAACCTTGTTCCCCTACAACAGACTCGAATTTCTTATACCATTGTCTTGGTGCTTATTTTAGACCATATAGACTCTTCTTTAGTTTATAAACATAGTCTTCTTTCTCCTTTTTCACGAAACTCTCTGGCTGCTCCATATATATCTCTTCTTCCAAATCCCCATATAGGAAGGCAGTTTTGACATCCATTTGTTCAACCTCCAAATTAAAACTTACAGCTAGCCCTAACACTGTACGTATGATTGTCATTTTCACCACTGTTGAAAATATCTCTTTAAAGTTGATACCCTTCTTTTGGATAAATCCTTTGAACACTAATCTTGCTTTGAATTGAGGATGGTCGTTATGTTCTTCATGCTTGATCCTGAGCACCCATTTATTGTTCAATGTTCTTTTGCCTTCTGGCAGTTTCACCAGCTCAAATATTTTATTCTCATACAAGGATTTTATCTCGTCATGCATGGCTTCTTTCCGTTTCTTCTTGTGTTCATCATTCATGGCTTTATCAAAGCTTTATGGTTCTCCCCTGTCAGTCAGCATTACATACTGATTAACTGGATATTTAGTAGATGATTGTATATTTCTACTAAATCTTCGTAATGGGACTAGAGAATCTTCAGGTGCTAGTGGTTGAATGTGAACATCATCATCATCCTCTAGTTCAACTTCATTAGGGTAATCTGTATTATCAGCTTCTAGATGATCATTCTACGCTTCATCTCCAACTTGTCTAGGCACCATTGTTGGAGGATTCAATTGGAAACTTGTTGAGTCATTGTCAAAGCTTGGAACTTCCTTCTCCGCCTTGTTGATATCTTCAATAGTTTGATCTTCAACAAACATAGCATCACAACTTCTGATAAATCTTTTATGCACCGGATCATAAAACCTATAGCCAAATTGATCTTGACCATAGCCAATGAATACACACCGTCGTGTCTTGATGTCAAGCTTTTTCCTTTCATCTTTAGGAATATGGACAAAAGCCTTGCAACCAAAGACTCACAAATGATCATAGGAAACATCCTTTCATGACCACACCTTTTCTGGAATTCCATACTGGAGAGGAACACATGATGAACGATTTAATACATAAACAACTGCATGTAACACCCAAATACCCCCTGGGAGGATAAATGGAATACTAACTATGTCACCAACAATTTCTAAAAATCTTCGAAGTATTCAAAAATTCCAAAAATTATCTTAATACAGCCCGAATCAATCCGAAGTGTCATTAAACCAATGTACCCGGAAAATGCCATGAATGCATGCCAAAATGTCAAAAAGATATAACATAAATCGGACTAAATTTGCTTCATATGCTAACCCCTAATTTGGGGTGTTACACTGCAAGTAAAGCTTCACCCCAAAATGCCTTAGGCAACTTTGAATGTGAAAATAGACATCTGACTCTTTCCATCAAAGGCCTGTTCACCCTCTCAGCTACGTCATTCAAATTGCCGTGTTTTTGGTGATGTCATTTAATGTTAAATATCATGCTCTTTATAGTAAACATCAAATAATCCGATGTACTCTCCGCCATTGTCTGTCCTAATGCACTTCAGTTTCTTCCTAGTTTGTCTCTCAATTAAGGCGTAAAATTGTTTGAACACATCTGGCACTTGATCTTTAGTATTCAGAGTATAGGCCCATGTTTTCCTGGAATGATCATCAATAAAAGTTACAAAATATTGTGTGTTACCAAATGACTTTGGTAATGGTCCGCACAAATCTGAGTTAATCAGATCTAGAACATTCTTCATTCTGGATGGATGAGAACTCTGGAAAGAAACCCTGTTTTGTTTCCCTGCTAGACAACATACACATTTCTTCTGATGTATCTGATTTAGACCAAATAGCATATTCCCTTTTACAAGCTGAGTCATCCCTTTTTCACCAATGTGGCCTAGTCTTTTATGCTACAAATCAACTGTATTATCGTTCTCCACTATATTGACAATATCGCTGGAGAGCTTTGCCTACATCATATCCAATTTTGAGTGCTTCTGATCTCTGGCAACTACTAAAGAGCCCTTAGTAAGCTTCCATTTTATGTTTCCAAAAATATTTCGAAAACCTTCATCATCTAGCCTGTTTACAGAAATCAAGTTCAGACGCATATCAGGAACGTACCTAATATCTTTCAGCAAAAGTCTTGAACCATTCGCTGTCTTTAAAGAAACATCTCCTTTGCCAACAACATTTGACAGATTTTATTTTCCATCTTAACAATGTCATAATTCCCAGGTGTGTAGGATGAAAAAAATTGTCTGTGAGATGTAACATGAAGAGTAGC
Organism: Erythroxylum foetidum; assembly: GCA_026546835.1. Classification (NCBI taxonomy): domain Eukaryota; kingdom Viridiplantae; phylum Streptophyta; class Magnoliopsida; order Malpighiales; family Erythroxylaceae; genus Erythroxylum; species Erythroxylum foetidum. The sequence goes on from JANZLF010000002.1 coordinate 23,165,076, forward strand.
TCCACTGTCAACTATCCAACTTGTTTCTTGCGACACTAGGTTAACTATCTCTGTATTAATAACAAGGTTGAATACATCAACAATGTTACTTTGTTCATCATCACTGCTTTCGTCTTTTTTCATATCTTTGCCTTTTTCTTTTTCAACTTTCGGCAAAATTTTATGATGCGACCTTTCTTCTTGCAGTAATGACATTTTATATTTGCATATTTGTTTGACTTTCCTTTGCTCTTATCTCTAGACTTTGGACCTCTGGATTGGCTCCTTCCTCTGTTTTCTGTAAGTACAACATATTAATGTAATAAAGAGGTTGTATGATGTGATTTACGTCTCATCTCTTCTTTTAGTATATTGCTTTTAACACACTCCATATTTAATACGCCATTTGGTGTAGTATTTGTCAAAGACACCTTCAAAGTCTCCCAAGACTTTGGTAATGAAGCTAACACCATTAGAGCAATCACCTCGTTGTCAAAATTTATGCCTATCTTTGATAACTGATCAACCATCCCTTCCATATTGTTTAAATGATCAGTTACAGAAGTACCCTCCTGATATTTTACCTTCATCAATTTTTTCAGATAAAACAATTTGTTGATGTCGATTTTTGAAGCATACAACTGCTCCAGCTTATTCCACAACGTTCTTGCATGAGTCTCATTACAAATGTGATTGTACACATTATCATCAACAAATTGTCTAATATAGCCACACGTTTGTTCATGTTTAAACTCCCAATCTTCGTTGGACATGTCCTCCGGTTTAATTGTCAAAAATACCGACAAATGCATCTTTGTAATCATCAATAGATTCTTCATCTTGGTTTGCCATATACGATAGTTAATACCATTTAGATTGATCATTTTGTTCTTTACCTTCAGTTATCAAATTAAGCCAAATTTAAGAAAACCAACCTTAAGGATGGAATCAGGAAGTCAAAATTTAGCGAAAAAGATATCTTTTAAAATTTTATCACAAGACAGGAATAGTATCGTTGGACCCCACTGGAATAGTACTATGTGAACTTATAAATAGTAACTTGCGAATAGTGCTTACCGAAATAGTGTCTTCATATCTCACTGGAATAATGTTACAGGATCCGGTAAAGAGTAACTTGTGAATAGTACCGCAAATAGTACTGCAAGACCCAGTTACTATTTCTACACAATGTCGTCACCTTGTAAATTTATTAAAACACTTGGAGTACTATTTATCATCTTTGTCGTTTTACGTCAACTTTTCAAATGAATCACGTCAAAAAATTCGTTGTAATTTTGTCTTTCCAGTGACGTGTTTCTTTTCAAAAAAAACTTTTAATGAAAACATAGCTATGATACCACTTGTTGGACACAATGGGTATATTTTGTGAAAAGGAAAAATAAAATGGACACAAAATATTTAACATGGTTCACTTTTAACTTTGGGTTACGTCTACGGACAAAACTCAGAATATTTCTTTCACTATTACAAATAGTTATAAATAGCTATACAGATATAAAACCAAAACAGTGGTTCATAAGGTATTTCTCAACCTAAAAATACTAACCTCAGTATTTTGTTACTCATCAACTCTTTAGGAACATATTTTCTAACTTCAGAGCAAAACAATGCTTTGTTTTTCCTCTCTATGTTTTGTTGTAATCTTTTCTTAAGCAAGGAATCCCTTATTTTGACACACTCCACTAGCATCTGTCTTTTTGCTTATTTTCAACAACTGTTTGGTGCCGCAATTTTAGAATCATGGAGTCCCTCCATATGAGAGGGACCCATCTCCAACACTAGCTACAGCCCATTTCCTTTATTGCTTCAGACAGACACAAAATCTAAGGATCTGAGAATGATTCCAGCATTTGCAGACTGTTGTTCTACAAACTTTCATGCATCTATGATTCTTACCTCTCTGATGAGGCTGCAATTTGTGCATTAATAAAAATGAGACTAGATTATACGTTTAGATATCCTATTGTAAAATTTTCATATAGGAAATATTGAACCTCTTTTGGGTTAATTAGAACTATACCAAAATATTTTTCTCTCATTCGTTTATAATAAACTAGAGTTGGTACAAGCAATATCCAACCTATGCATGATACTTTGGTTGGTGATTTCTGATGGGACCTTAATAATTGCATAACATATGTAATTACGAAGTTATGTATAAGAAGTTTTATTTATCAAATTCCTCCCGAATAATCCTAGAATTCGAATAAATAAAGCTTCAATTATCTTTTAAAGAGCTGTATTACTTCCTGTTTAACAATTTCACAATTCTATTATGCCAAATTGTATGGTAATCTGAAACACGTCTTAGACTGCAATTATTTCTCTGTTAATATAGGAAAGCTGGAATTGGTAATTGATATCGACATGTACATTCATATCTGTCTACTCATACTATATATAGAATAGGAACAGCGTTGAGTGTAGTTAGATTTCAGTGTACATGTATTCCTCACGGGCAAATCTTGGATCAATTTGCTGCAAACATAGGAGCTCGTTAATTAGAACACGATGATAAACGAATTGACGTTGGTTTTTAACTAGTGAAACGGCAACTATTTTGGTTTTCACTGTGAACTTTCGATTAAAATTGAAATATTAAGGGCCATCTCTCTCAAGTCTCACCACACCATCCATTTTGGACCCTAGAGAGAGGCACGTTATGCCATGGCCCACGTGACTTTATTGTGAAGATCTTTTGAATGACAAATTGTCCTAAGCTTTTTCATTATTTCCCTGATCTTAAGTGGGAAATGGGACCCTGTGTTTGTCAAATGAAAATGCGAAGAATCTCCATTTTAGTCCCATCAGAGAGCTGTTTGCTTAACCAAACTCTTTGTACATGAGATGGGACAACAATTACATATATGCAAGTTGCCAGTAGTTTCTTTAGTAGTTCTAGTGCTTTCTTGAATTGCATTTTGCTCAGTTGACCGGAGGAACTTTCAACTTTTTATATCAAACTACCAAGTATTAAACCGTGAATGGATGTCTCGATTACATCTTTATCCCTCCTGACTTCTGAACTAATAGTTAGGATTCACCTGGGGAAAATTTTGGACCTTCATGAACCCCAAAACCTACAACATTGACCCGGGTGAAGCCTAGCTCTCTATTCACACGGTAATAAGCATAGACGGAGTCATATGGAGGCCAGTAGGATACTGGGCCTTCTAAAATATTAAAAATTAAATTTTTTTAATTTTGAATATATATATATATATAAAAGGGCGAAGTTATTTGAAGACTAGTGATGTATTGGACCCTTCAAAATTTAAAAAAATTAGATATCTGGACCCTCCTATTTTAAATTCCTAACTCCGTCACTAGTAATAAGTACATGAGATTTTTACAACTGGTACGAATGTTAAAAGAGAACTTAAATGCTCCAACCGATAGTGCTAGATGGGAGTTTTTGTTTTTTAATATTGTCTCTTTCTTTTTATTTGTGAAAAGAGACTAATACAAGGTTGAAAAGGACAGAGGCTGGTATAAACCTTACGAATGATTAGTCTCATTAGCTCAAACTGGGTGTTGAAATAAAAAAAAAGTAAAACAAAGTATAAAAATAAGAATTTACATTATTCAATTTTAAATATTTATTTTACCATAGGCATAATATAAGGTTCCTGTGCTTAATTCCTAAAGTTCCCAATTCTTCCTTCCAATGTTTCAGACCAATCTGTTACTGTAATCTTTTAAAAGTTAAACCCTAATGAAAGTACTAATCCATTTTTTACACACTAGTTTACTGCATGTAGAAATATTCAAGATAACTTGTTGTTGGCTCAAGAAATCTACAAAGACTAACACTCCAACAATTCTATCAAAAATTGCTTCATAAAGATAGACTTTGCTAAAACTTTTGATACTCTCAACTTCATATTCATGCTACAGACTCTCCATGTCTTTAGGTTTCTCCCTAAATTCACTAAGTTGGATTTACGTACCAATGTATGTCAACTTCATCTTTTATTGTTTTGATAAATAAAGAAGCCACCGATGTGCTTAAAGGGAACAAAAGGGGTCAGACAAGGAGACCCATTATCCTCATATCTGTTTGCTTTGGCTATAGAGGTTATTGCTAGGATGATTTCCTACTAAATATCACAAAAGATGACTTTCAGTTATCACTATAAATGTAGACCAATCAAACTCTTCAATTTTCTGCCTCTTGTGCAACCTTGTTCACTTATAACTCATAGGAAGTTAGATGTCGTAACCTAGTTTGGTAGAAAAACCATGTTCCTAAATATTCATTCTTCATGTGGTTAGCCTTTAAAGGTATGCTACTAACCCTAGATAGCATAAGCTAGGTTGGGGTAAACGAATATCCTATATGATTAACAATTAAAAATCAAAAAGGATTAATTATTAATTTGTAATTACTCCTCAAAAGTTTGGAGATATACATTATATAGGTTTAATATATAGTATAATCTTATATCTATAGAGTAATCAATTGACTGTGCCAACTTCAATATTAAGAATATCAAAGTGATTTTGACAAATCTATATGTACATATTTTTTCACCTAATTTTATCATTTTATCATACAATATTCTAATTAGATACTTTATTTAAGTTTATTCATATTAGTTATCTACCATTAGTAATTGATTTTATTAGTGATATTTGAAATTATTTTTAAATTTCATTCCACCTTGACTAATATTTCTGAGCCAATACTAATCTAGACTAACAAAATTTTCTTTCTAATCACTTTAGGATGATCGTATATTTCTCACTCATATACCTCCATATAATTCATATTATATCCATGGATTACTGATTGAACTACCTTTGACAAAGATAAGTCATAAGTAGTATCAAAATATAATAATTTCTATATGAGATACTTTAAAGATTTCAAGTTAAAAGATTATTTATATAGTCATCATAATGAAAATTCCCATAGATATATAAGTAATATTTTAAATACAATTCTTATATTGAGTTAATTTAGTAAATTTCTTCTTTAACAAACAACTACACATTTGTTTAAGTATCTCTATACTTTCTTATGAGATTAACTAATTCCTTAATAAGGAAAAAAATAATGTATATTAGTTTTTTACACTCTATCAATGCCTATACTCAATAAAATAATGATTAAAAACAATTTAGGGATAGTAAATAATAATATGAATCTTATAATTATACTTTCCTCATAATTTCATTTGTGATATACTTTTGTCCCATAAATTTATCTTATTCATCAATTAATTAAAATAAAATAAAGAATGACTTTAAATAATTGTGTCATTAGAATTGTAACCAATCAATTAATTATAGTAAATTAACCAACATATTTTAAAATAATGCTATTTTAAGATACTTAATTTAAAAAAATTTCAATTTATTAAAATCAATAAAAAGAGATATAAAATAAAAAGGAAAATGAGCTAGCCAAAAGATTTATGTGGTTCAACCTTATAAATATGATACAAAATTCACATTTTTTCTTATTAGATTTGTACGTGATATATAAAAAGAATAATTTTTATCAATAAATAAATTCATTAAATTAAAAGAGGATTAGATATACATATATTAAATTAAGGTTATAGACTTTTTAATTTAAAAATCACACTATTACAATTGGATACAAATATTAGTGAAGTTTAAATCTCTCAACATTACCAACACTATTTTGTAAACTACAGATAACTATTTAAGAAAAAAGCTAAAAAAAATCTTTTCGTACATAATTATATATACGTATATACTTCCTCTATTTTTCTTGAGCTATCAACACTTTATTTGTTCAAATAAGTCCATTTCAAATGCTAACTTTAAAATACTTTCTTTGATTTTCTTACTTGCCACATGCAAAGTATATAATGTATCATCTTTCTTATAAATTTTAGTTGAAATCTTTATTCAATTTGAAATTCTCTCTAAAACACTTAAGGTTATTTAGCATGAGGATGTTTGTATAGTTATAGAACTGAATCACTCATATACTTTAATTTTGTAATTGAAATTTTAGATGTCAATAACTTTCTCTAATCCTTAAAAGAGATTACTAAGAGTTATTTTATGATAAATTTGATGATTGCAACTATCATACAGTTGTTAGCATTAGTCGAAAGATAATTCATAGATGCATGGTATAGCCAGATGCTTTAATACCCTCAATTTATGAGCCCTACCCCACAAAAAAGGAAGAAACACTAAGTTTAGTATGTTGGGTTTCTAGCCTTTTTTTTAATACTTTCAGTGATCATGGATTATTTTATGGTTAGTAGGAATGATGAACAAGTGAAGACAAGATGGTAAAACCACTTTTAGAAAGATACACGACTATATAGAGTGCTACACATCCATGTCTTGACTTACACGATCTTGTAGATCAATGTGTAAATCTCTTTAAAGTGTGAAGAGGTGAAGACATACACAGTCATGTACACGCTCGTGTGAAGATACATGACCATAAATGGAGACCGTGTAACTCTTTGTAACCATGTATGGTTGCGACTGAGACAATGTTGCAAAGATAGATGGTTACTTACATGGTTGTGTAAGTTGCAGAAAAATTATTTCATGATATAAAAGATAAAAAGACGTAGGTTTTTGTAGAGAGTGCAACTACAATGTCCAAAACTGAGAAAAACAAAGAGACGACAAAGAGTGTTTAATTTTTTTGGTGATTGGTTTGTGTGATTGTTGATTGCAACATCAACTTTAGTTTCAACCCTGAAACTTTGTGAGACAACTTGATGTTATAGGGTGAGAGGTCAACTTTTCTATAAATACTTATTGAGTTTAGTGGACTTATTTTTCGATTTGTCCTATGATTTGTTTATTCTACACTGGAGGGTTTTTCACGTAAATATTAATGTTTGTTTCATCATTTAAAGTTTCCTATTCTTATACTATTTTTATGCTCCCACTTAAAGAGTTCTTTTTGTCATTGATATTTGATTGATCTTGTAGAGAGTTAAGATGTTTGTCTCCTAATAAGTGGTGTCAAAGCCATCATCATAGGAAAGTGGAAATAACTCTATAGTTAAGTTAACATCATCAAATTACTTAATATATATGCCTAATATGTAAGACCTCAGTATTGCAAGGATCTCTCTAATCTTATTGATTTGGAAAAAGGTGTGAAGGATGATATTCCATTAAAACTTAAAAAGATGTCAGATAAAGAATGGGAAAAGATGAAGCGAAAAAATTTATAGACTATTAGATAATAGAATGATATTAGCATATTTAACCTTGTGTTTAAAGAAATGAATCTTTTTTAGCTATGGAAGAAGACAGAAGGTCTGTATGAAAGGAAGATTACTGATAATAAGGCCAAGCTCTCTAATTAAAAGGCTTGCAAACTTGAAGATAAAAGATGGGAAATTAGTGTCAAAGCATCTAAGTGATTTCAGGATATAATCAACAAGCTTACTATAATGAAGATCATTCTTGATAATGAGCTTCAAGCTCTATTCCTATTGAGTTTGTTACCAAATAGCTAGGAAATGCTAATGGTGATGATTTACAACTCAGCACTTAATGGTGTGTTCTTTTTTAATGTAATCAAAGAGGGTATGTTTAATGAAGAAATTAGAAGAGAGAAGATTGGATTCGATAACATACAAGCTTTTATGAAAAAAAGTAGGGGAAGGAATGAGTAGGGGTCCTAAAGGTCGTGGAAAGCCTAAAAACTATTCAAAGTCTATACGTGACAAAGATATGAAGATATGTCACCTTTGCGATAAGCCAGGACATATAATAGGTTCAGCTATAAATGAAAAAGGGATTAGAAAAATTAAGATCATCAGAATAATGTTGACATTAAGAGTACAACTGCAACTGCTTCAAGCATAGGTGATGAGATGCCCTAGTTTTATGCAACTGATATGAATGCTTCCATGTCAGCAATTTTGGTTCTAAACAGCTAATTAATACAGGAGCATCTTATCATTTTGTTCCAAAGATGGAGCACTTCTCTAGCTATAACAGTGGAGATTTTGGAAGTGTAAAGATGAGAAAGCAAATTTTTGCCAAGATAGAATGTATGAGTGACATCTGAGTTTAGAGAAACGTCAAATGCTTATTGACCTGAGAGATGTATGACACATACTCGATCTAAGATTAAATTTGTTATCATCCAATGAATTGGATCAAGAAGGATTTCAGCACATTTTTGGGGATAGGAAGTGGAAATTGTCTAAAGGTGCCATGATTATTGCCTGAGTAGAGTTATATTGCTCACTGTACAAGAGACACTTAAAGATGCATGGAGGTAGAGAAGTACACATAGTCGAATAGGAATCTTGATCGAATATGTGGCATTGATGATTAGGACATATGAGTAAGAAGTGATTAAAATTACTCGTTGGAAAATCCTTTATCCCAATTAAAAAATCACAACCACTTAATCTTTATGATCATTGTTTGGCTCAAAAGTAGCATAGAGCCCCTCTCAAGAGAAGATCTGTAAGGAAGTAGGAGCTATTAGAGTTGGTGCACTAAGATGTTTGTGATCCTATTTAGCATGAGTCGCTAGGAGGTAACATATATTTTGTTACATTCATAGATGGTGCTTCGAGGAATATTTGAGTGTACATGTTGAACTCTAAGAGTTAAGTATTTAAACCTTTTCAGAAATTTCATATTATGATAGAAAAGGAAGCAGAGAGGAAGTGTAAGTGCCTACGAATAAACAAAGGAGGAGAGCATACTTGCAAGGTGTTTGAAGAATGTTATACATTGTATAGCATTAGATATGAGAAAATTGAACCAGGGACTCCACCAAGACAATGAGGTTGTTGAGAGGATAAACAGAACCATTATGGAGAAGGTTCGTTGCATGCTCAGGATATCTATATTGCTAAAGACATTTTAGGAAGAAGTAGTCCAAACTATAGTTTACCTAATTAATTGAGTTTTATAAATTGTATTACATTTTGAGGTTCTCGAGAGAGCATGGATTGACAAAGATCCCACATATTATCATTTGAGAGTTTTTGGTTATAAGTTATTCAGATATGCACCTAAGGATTAGGGAAAGAAACTTGACTCTAAGTTGATACCTTGCATCTTTATTGGATATAGAGGTGATTAGTTTGACTTCAAAATTTAAGACCTAGAAAAGCAAAACGTGGTCAAGAGCAAGGATGTAGTGTTTTAGGAGCAAGAGAGAGGTGTTGATCTTCTAAGTGGAGATGAATTATCACATTACAACTCATCAAATGACATAGTTAGCTCCTCACCAATTTCTTTGACTATTGAGCAATCTACAAATGAAGAAGATGAAATATATGACCAAAAAACACATTGGTAGTGATCAAATACAATAGGATAATGATGAGCTACATGAACCAAATCCAGACAATATTGGAGATGAATCTATTGAAGATAATGAGCAAGGGGAGCAATTGGATCCAACAGCTGACGAAGTATAGTTTCTATGGTCGACAAGGGAGAAAAGACCTTCTACAAGGTATCTAAGTTCTAAATCCCTATTACTTACTGCTAAAGGGGAGCTTGAGGATGTATAAGAGGTTACTTCTTGTGAAGATAAAGATTTCTCACAGCTATAAAGGAAGAGATGGATTCTTTAAAGAACAATAATACATACAAGTTTATAAAGCTAACAAAAGGGAAAAGGCATTGAAGAATAAATGGATGCTCAAAATAAAGAGAGATGGAAACAAGCTAGTAAAGTATAAGGCAAGGTTGGTATTGCAAGGATTCAGTCAAAAGAAGGGTATTGACTTTGATGAAATATTTTTACCTGTAGTAAATATGACCCCAATCCGAACAGTTTTGGGTTTAACTGCCTATTTATATATTAAACTCCAACAATTACATGTTAAAATAGCCTTCTTGCATGAAAATTTAGAAGAGGAGATATACATAGAGTAGTCATAATGTTTTAAAGCTAAAGGTATGAAAATTTTGGTCTACAAGTTAAAGAAAAGTCTTTATGGCTTAAAATAACCTCCAAGTCAGTGGTATCAGAATTTTGACTAATTTATGATAGGTCATGGTTTCAAGTGAACATATGTTTATGCTTGCGTGAGAACTTCATCATTCTTCTTCATTACGTTGATGATATGTGATTGTAGGTCAAGACATTGATAGAATCTAACAATTGAAGAAGTTGATATGAAAGATTTAGGACTTATAAAGCAGATTTTAGACAAGAAGATAACTTGAGAAAGGAAGGATAAGCGATTGTGGTTATTTGAAGAGAAATATATTGAACGAGTGTTAGAAAGGTTCAATATACAACATTCCAAGTTAGTTAGCATGCAACTGGCATCACTTCAGGCTATGTAAGTGCATATTTCACTCAATAAAAAAGGGCAAATATGGTATATTCTCTACTCCATACTCATTTATAGTAAGGCCTTTAATGTATGCAATAGTATGAACAAGGTCAAATATTGCTTAAGTTATTGGGATAGTAAATAGATTCTTGTCAAATATAGGGAATGTTCACTAGGAGTAGTGAAATGGGTTCTAAGATACTTGAGAGGTTCATTGAAGTGGAGTTAGTGTTTTGGTAATGGTGAGCTAACTCTAGAAGATTTTACAGATGTATATATGGTTAGGAATCCTGATGGAAGAAAATCTACTTCAAGTTTTCTATATAAGTTTGTAGGGAGAGCCATCTCATGACAATCTAAGATAAAAATGTGTGTGTCTTTATCTACAATTGAAGCAAAATATACAGTTGCAGTGGAAGTTTGTAAGGAAATGTCCTAGCTGAAAAGATTCCTTCAAGAGTTGGATGTAAAGCAAGAAGACTATGTATTACTTTGTGATGTGAAAGTATAATTGACTTGAGCAACAATTTCATGTACATTCTCATACAAAGCACATAGACTTTAGATATTATTATGTAAGGTCCATAATAGAAGAGCAATACTTAATGTTAAGGAAGGTTCATACGAATTTGAATGGTAGTAATATGCTGACTAAAGTGGTTCTAGAAACTAACATGAGCTTTGTATTAAGTTTGTCGGAATATATCTCAAATAGATGATAGAAAATAACGTGTCTTCCTCATATTTTGATTGGAGGGGGAGATTTTGGGTGTTTAGCCTTATTTTGAGACTTTCAGTGATCGTAGATGGTTTTATGATTCGTGAAAAATAACAAAATAGATTATATTACACCCGTCCTGCGAGCTTCTCATCTCAATATTCTACACTTTTATTAAATAAAAAGGAAACAATAAAAGTATTTATGCAAGTTTTTAATAGTTGATGATTTCTATTTAAATTTTAAACTAAAATTTATGTGTTTCTTATTCAAAAGTAGTGTCAAAATAAAAAATTGTTTAGTTGTTTTTCAATTCTTTCTGTTTTATAATTTATAAAAATAATAAATATTTTTTCATTTTCATTTTCATTTTCTATAAAAATTTAATTTTAGTATTAGTTAGATAAATATTATTTAGTTATTTATACTATATAATAATTAGAAGTTACGACCACTAAAATTGAATTAATCAATAATGGACATTCTATTTTTAAATATTTATAAGAATTGACTCATTTTTAAAAATAGTTTATTTATCTTAAAAATTATTTAATCAATTTATTAAGTAAAAACTTATTTTTTAAAATAATTTTGATTATATTTGTCCACTTTTGTTAAAATTTCAATAAAAATTGGATGAAATTGTTAATATTAAACATCGCATGATAACTTAACGTAAAATTAATTTTCTCTAAAGTTTAATTATTAGTGTTAGCGAAAAAGAACAATTAATTTAATATTATCAGTTAAATAAATTTAAATTTTTTGATAACAATAGAACTTAAAAACATGAAATGAAAAAATAATAATGAAACGAAATGACCTCTGTAAGAGTGAAGACGACGATCAAATATCTAATCCATTTTCTGGTGTTGGTATTAAGTAGTAAAACGCATGCAGATAAATAAATTGTGATAAGCATCTGTCGAATTAATAATTTGTAGTTGTTGCATTTTGTTGGACAAAACCGAATTCCAAGGGCTCCCTATCTTCCAAAAGTAATATCCTTCTTTTGCCAATCCTTAATTCCTCTCGTCTCCTCTTGGCGGCACACATCCTAGCTACCTAGCAACTTAAGTTGGTTAACTGACAATAGGTCCTACAGATGGTGGTCGTTTACATTGTATGCATGCCGTACAAATCATTACCTTTTTTTTTTTTCAATAGACGGAGTAACGACATGTATTGTAAATCCTGTTTTGCTCACTTTGAGATTTCCCATCATGGGACTCTTTCGTCGTTGCTGGTTGCCCATTTGTCCTGTTCCAAGGAAAGCATTGAAATCATAGGCTAATGGTAAACCCAACCTATGTTTGTAAATCCAACCTATGTTAATAATATCCAAGAATAATTTTGGTAAATGTGTGGGGTTGAGTTGAGGTTTTGAAAGATCAGATTTACAGTAAAAGTAAAAGGCAAGTTATTAGTGATGCACTGAAACTAGCTCACTTTCGAGTGGGACTACACTACACATCTTGATGTTCCTCTATGTCTAGGTAACTTTGATGATTTTTCATGAACTTTAATTCATTCCATAAAAAGATATGGACCAATCCACGTGAACGGCCCCACGTTTCTGTCCAATCGCCTTTGAGTGCACTTCCTAGTCAATGGGCCCTATCTATGCATAGACATCCAAAGTAGAGTCCAACTGTACAAATAAATCCCCTATATAAACATGGGATAAATGACGCTTCAGTATTTATACTGACGGGCCGTCACGGGAGTGAACAAGGCCCAAATCTGGTGCAATACAATGCACAAGTTAGTGTTAAGGAGCTTCGGCTCTCTCTCTCCTGGTATTTATTTGCCAGGACCACCCACTCTGACTATCCTATATACTTGTCGAGGAATTTTGGCCTTCCAGTCAAGAGACAATGGACTGACTTCTCAGGAATCTCTGAGGTTGTGTGTGTTTCTGAAGGCTTTCGCTTCCTTTTTCCGAGAATGGGATCAGGATACATACGGTGATCCGTGTCCCAAGGCCTCCAATTTGATGTTGCGTGTGTTTATTGCTATATTTATTTCTGCACCTGTGCCAGACCGACCTGGACTTGGTGAATTATATGCGGATTAAAACTCTGCGCAGGTTGTATTATACAGATAACAACCCTTTGGAGCACATACAATTAATATTGAAAATGTGGTTGCAGACTATTCTATTTGCTGAGCAGTTATACACCTCATTTGCCTGCATGTCCAACTCATGCGAACCATGTGAATCCCAATGTTTGCTTCGTGTTTCGACCAGGAGACTCAATTAGCTGATTTAAGTAACGAAGCTAATTTGAGGGTGGTCGGGCCGGTCGTACTAAGCCCAAGTTCAGACGCAGAACGGTACATGAGTCGATCGACCTATGCCTTGAGGATTGACCTAATTCTCTCATGCAACAATCATATAAATTCATTATCTCATCATGAAAAGATAGGATTCCCGTAACCCTACTTTTCACTACTCACCAGGTACAAAAAGCTCTCACAAATCCTGACTTAAATGTCGGAGGGGCCTACCGGAAGTCAACCCCCGACGTGCCTTTATTATTTTGCAGGTATCATCAACACAGAATCGACCAATCTCATGGATCCAAGCAGCAGAGTCCAGCCCCATCAGAATCAACTTAGCCATGAATTCCCGTCCTGACCAGCCATCAACGCAGTACAACTCTCCTTTCATCCCAGAGATCTTGGACAGCCTCCCAACGGTCGGTACTAAAATACCGACGCCAGAAAAGTATACTAAAAAGACTGATCCTCTCAACTATCTGCAACATTTTCAATCGATGATAAACCTACATTGTGTTCCAGACGCCATTCAATGCAAAGCTTTCTACACAGCCTTTCAAGAGGGGGCCCAAAAATGGTTCAACAGCTTCTGACGGGGTTGGGCGCTGCTGCTTGGATCCATGAGATTGGTCGATTCTATGTTCATGATACTTGCAAAACAATACAGGCACGCCAGGGGTTGATTTCCGGTAGACCCCTCCGACGCTCAAGTCAATGTTTGTAAGAGTTTTTTTGTAGCTGATGAGTAGTGAAAAGTAGGATTATAGGAATCGTACCTTTTGATAAAGAGGTAATGAATTTATATAATTGTTACTTGAGGGAATTAGGTCAATCTCAAGGCATGGGCCGATTGACCAATGTGTCATTCTACATCTGAGCTTGAGCCTAACACGACCGGCGCAATCAGAGGGGGTACAATGACTTTCTATCATTACAAGAAAAAGTGTTTGGCCAGGTGTGAGGATAAAAGGAAACGGAGATAATTGTAAGAGCGAGATAGCGACTATTAGAAGGAGCATAATTCTTTCATTGTGCAATTAAGTCTATACTAATTATTACTTTAGCATGAAGATGATGCACCATCTGAGATTATAGCATATTTATTAATTTTTTTCCAGTTGAATATAGTATTTTTGTTTAGAGCTTGTATTCAAGGTCATAACGCCTTTCTCTGTAACTCTACTACTTTGTGAGCTTTAATATTACAATTTTATCTCAAGTTTTTTAAAAGCTTATCTATATTCATGCTTATTAGAACAAAAATCTAAAATTAGGAGGGAACTTTTTTTCTTAGAACCTATAGAGAACTTTGGTCAGGGTGTCTTGTAATCGTTACTTCAAAATTGATAGCACTTGTAAATTCTTTTGTAAGATGTCCCCTAGTCTTTACTTCAAAATTTATAGCACAGGCCTACTATAAAAAGCATTTATATAAACGTTAAGGTAACTAATAACTCACTTTATCATATTTTACTATTAAAGATATTCTTTCATTTTAATTAAAATTAAAATTAAAATATTTAATTAATTATTATCAAATAATAACTCCTTAATCAAACTTAATATGTGTACATGGGTTTTGCTTAAGGATAAATACATGTATAATTTTTTCACTTAGCCCATATATCCACTACAAGAAAATAAGGCATTCTGCGACGTTTTTAAAACGTCGCAGAATGTCCAAAAACGTCACAAAAAACGTCGCGAAATGTGGTGTAGGTAAAAGGTTTTTGCGACGTTTTATGGAAAACGTCACAGAAAAAACTGACATTCCGCGACGTTTGAAAAAACGTCACTAAAAGTTTGGACAATCCGCGACGTCTTTAAAAAACGTCGCAGAATGTATTCCGCGACGTTTTTATAGAAACGTCACGGAATGTCTTTCGCGACGTTTTTAAAAACGTCGCGGAATGTCTTTCATGACGTTTTTATTATTATTTATATTATGTTTCATTTTTTCATTTTTTTCAAAAATCATATTAATTTAATAATTTTAATAATTATTTTTTGAAATACAATTTTTTAAATCTTATTTGTTTAATAACTATTTAATATTATTTAT
>JANZLF010000002.1:23223515-23234398 GCA_026546835.1 Erythroxylum foetidum
TTTATTCATAAAGTCTGTACATGACTATGAACAAAATGCGCTAAAGGGGATTGCCTTTAGGGCACTACTCTAACACAGTACGCCTCCTTGAATATGTTTGGTAAATTCAAGTAGCACTAATGTAAACAAAAAAAGGCTTAAAGTTGAGCCTTGGTGTAGTCCTATACCAATAGAAAATGTTTCCATGTCACCTCCTATTGTCTTTACTTTAGTCAATACTCCTTTATACATATCCTTAATTACTCATTGTCTCTAAACACCTCTATAGGAATTCTCGAGAAACCCTATCATACGCTTTCTCCAATTCAATAAAAATATATGCAAATCTCGTTTACGCTCCTTATAGCGATCCATTAGTCTCTGTAGTAGATGTATTGCTTCTGTCGTAGACCTACCAGGCATAAATCCAAACTGGTTGCTCGATACAAAAGCAGCTCTCTAGATTATCTTTTCAATGACCTTCTCCCACAACTTCATAGTGTGACTTAGTAATTTGATGCCTCTATAATTGTGACACTGTTAGATGTCCCCTTTGTCCTTGTATACGAGGATTAAACTACTCATTCTGCAATCAATCGACATTTTGTCTAACTTGATGATCACATTACAAAGTTGACTACTCAATACTAACAGCTCATATTCGCTTCTACACCTTTATAAGGATCTCATCTGGCCCTACACCCCTTTTGCTCCCCATTCCCCTCAGAATTTTTGTAATTTCTCCCCTTGTGATCCTTCCACATGAGTACCCGTTAAGGAATTGTCCCGACACAAACTGTTTGTCAAACTCTATGTTGACCCCTATGTCTTCATTATAAAGGCCATAAAAATATCTCTGCCATCTCTTCTTGATGGCATGTGCCTTTGTGAGTACCTAACCTGCTTCGTCACGTATACAGTAGACTTGGTTGAAATCTTCCGTTTCACATGTCTTATCTAATGTGTATGTGTGTGTGTGTGTGTAAATTTGTATTCAATCTTTAAAATTTTAAGTGAGCAAAAAGAGAGCTAGCAAAAGTGAGAGCTAGAGAGATCAACTATAGTTGTCTTGTGAGCTATTCTTGAGTGAGATAACTCGAAATCTTTATCGCTTGTTTCCTTTTTTTGATTTAGTAGATTTATTATCAGTTTGACCCACGATCTTTTTACCTCTACACTGGAGGATTTTCTACATTAAATCTTGTGTACAATTTATACTTCAATCATCTTTATCATTTAAGTGGCTTGTTATTGGTTGAGTAAACTTAAAAGATTTTGTGATTGTTGTTGCTTAGAGCCCCAATATTAATAAATTTGAGGCTAATCAAATAATAAAAGTAGTTATTTTTAATAGAAAAATAAAATTAATGTGGAAATAAATTAATGTATCTCCAATCATATTGATTAAGTTAAAAATTAAAAATTAAAAAGTGAATTTTATTTCCCAAGAACAAAAAACATATCTTTTTTTGGTTATGTACTTTGTAATATTTGTCCTAAAATGTGTAACAACTAAGAAGAAGAATCTACATGCATTTATAAAAAGGTTAAGTTAGGCATCCTTAAGTGTGTATTGATTATGTATTATGATTATATAGTACACTTTTAATTTAAATTTAAAAGTAAAATATTTTATTAATTATTAATAACCTTTAAATTAAACATGTATGTCTATGCGGCATAAAGAAGGAAAAGAGCAATTCCCTCTCTACGTAACTATGTTTGTGTTTATACTTTATACAATATGAAAGACAAAACATGTGACTGGAAAGTGGGAATCATCATGTCTATTTTCCGGTAACGAATACTACAAAGCTCAAACGGTTTGGGCGTGTCCACCCTTTCCTTTGTATGGTCCGAAAAACTTACAGAATCGCAGACCCCTCGTCTGAGGTTAATTTTCATTAAACAAACATCGTGTCGAATAATGATGGCACTTTGGGGCTTTAAAAGTATAAAGAGACCTGAGATCCAGCAGAATTATAAAATTTACCTTTCCGTCTCTCTTTCCCATGTAACAATGCACTGAAGTTGCTACCAGGACCGAAATGTTGACAGAGTTGGTACTACTCATGTGGTTGGTTTGGTACTCAATATTTTAGTATTGATGAAGCTAAAATATTAAGTAGGTGGCCAGATGTGATGCATTTCGGTATTCATATTCCAACTTCTATCTATCGCATCTTTTTCTTTTGATCTAATATTGATGGAATCAGTGATTCGTAAGACTGATAATATAATTTGATTGCCCCAGTGCTGAGATCCTAAAGCAGTATTAATCAAATGACCAATTTGGCCAGAAACAAATAATACAAAACTGGTTTGGGCTGGGACCTTCACCAGTCAAGTATTGTCCCCTTTGACCGCCAAGTCCTTAAATAAACCCTATCCTCTCTTAGGGGCATGCGGGAGTTGAACCTGTAATCACAGGGTTTTGTTAGGTGCAAGATTCACGTAGCTCAGTGGTAAGAGACGTGGGTCTTGCACCCAACAAAATTCTGTAATCACAGGTTCAACTCCCGCACGCCCCCAAAAGAGGATAGAATTTACTAAAGAATCTGACAATTAAAGAAGATAATACCTAACCGGTGAAGGTCTCGGTTCAAACCAAAGACAAATTCAGAAAAGCTGCAAAATCGAATTCGAATGGGGATGGATGGGGGCTACGGTCTTAATAAATTCAACAACCTCTGGGAGTAAATAAAACAAAATAATGAGGGCAATGAAGTCATTGCAACCATCATCTTTGTCGATGTCAAGGAATGGCTCGTGGCTTGCAGAGTTGGCAATCCTAAGCTCTCTTCTTCTGTCTTTGGCAATTAAGCTGCTTCAATCCCTCCACCAACTGCTATTACTTCTACTTTTCACTCCTACGTATATCACATTTCTTGTTTGCTTTCATTTCATTTCATTCACTATATTCGTGTTCCTGTTCCCTCTCCCTTCCCCTTCTTTTGCTCTATCGTCCCCTCTCTCTCTCTGTTTTTTTTTTTTTGCTATATTGTTTTTAGGAGGGAGAGAAGAAAGATGCCTCTAGTGGGGTTTGAAGTGAGGAATGAGTATGGCTTGGGACAGCCTGAGCTATATAAAGAAGCTGACAAGGAAGATCCCAAGGCGCTGCTCGACGGCGTTGCGGTTGCTGGCCTCGTTGGAATCTTGCGCCAATTAGGCGATCTGGCTGAGTGTGTTTTTAACGCTATCTCTTTCCTCTGCTTCTTTCTTTTTCTTTTCCGCAATTTGAGAGTTTTCATTTGGTGCTAATGTTTGTGGAAAGTAAAGCTCTTTCATTACATGGAATTTTTGTTCTGTCAAACTTGTGGCTAATGCATGATTTTTAAAGTGGTTTTTGTTGTAACTAATTAAGAGTAGTATTTGTGATCATTTGATTCAAGAAGGCGTTTCCTTCTATTTTTTCGCCGATTAGTGCGGAAGGTAATTAACTTGCTTTTGTTTTGTGTGGTATATAGTTGTGGAGAGAAATGAAGAGAGCATTGGGAAACCCCATTTAAACATACTTGTTAGATTTATTTAAGTGCTGGAGCTCTTAATTGAGGTTAGTGTTATGTGGTTGTTTGTTTAGGCTTTGGTTTATTGGATTATTTAGCTTTTGAAGTCATTTTTTTTTCTGACGTTATGAATGGGCGGTTTTTGTTGATCAAGAGGGCATAATGTGCAATGTACAATGTTTTAGTTACAAGGTTTTGCGACATACTCTCTTAGTTGTTCTATGCTTGATGGTGGACTAGTGATTTGGTTACCGTGAGCTGCTATCATACTAGAATAAGGGCGTTCACAAATATGTTACTCTTGAACATGCAACCAGTATTTCTGAAGGAATTTCTCAATCGGTCTTGTTAAGAGTTCAGAATTTATCATTAATGTGAACTTTTTTTATCTCAGGAAAAGGCCCATTTTCGTCAACTTCAGTTGAAAGTATAATCAGTAAACCTCTATCTATTTCATATTTCATCTTTTTTCTTCATCTTTCAATTATTTTTGGCGGATTTGTGAGGTTGAAAGTCGCATTAAATGTAAATTTAGTTGGCCTTAATTGCCTACTGAAGGTATTTGCTTAAATGACTTCGACATTAAAGGACAAGAGGGCACATTTCTCGTTATGCTCAATTTTTTTTGTTTCATGTACTAAAATGTAAAACCAAACTGCAATGTAGATCCATGCTTGAATTGTGATGGAGAAGTCTCTCCATCTTGAGATTGGCTTTGAGTTCTCCTTTTGCTATTATTTTTCATATATCTAGCCAATTCCTAATAAATATATTTCAAACTTTCTTACACACTACCTTTGGACTTGGTGGGTTTATCAAAGAAAAAGTTTGGCGCTTACTTTTGCCTTTCTTTATCTAACAACATCAGTGCAACAAAGTACTTCTTTGAGTCGGTGCAAATATTTCATTGCTCTTACATGCATCTTAAAAATTCTCGATAGAGATTGAAGTCTTCCATGTACTTGATGGAATTGGATGTTTCATTTCATTTTTTTACTTCATGACTATCATTTGCCTACTTTAATCTCAAGCAGCACCTGAACCCTTTTGTAGATTTGCAGCAGAAGTCTTTCATGGCTTACAGGATCAAGTAGTGACAACAGCTTCAAGAAGCCATAAGTTAATGGTTCGAGTGCAAAAAATGGAAGCTGCTCTGCCTTCTCTTGAGAAGGCAGTACTTGCTCAATCAAGCCATATACATTTTGCGTACACAGCTGGTATGACTCTTCTCCTGCACTTATAATCATCTCTGTCCTGCGTTTGTCATCTTTCTCCCATAAGTCTTCTAAAATATTGACCTAGATTCATTCTCTTGGCCGAAGCATGTGACTCTTCTGTATAGCCTTTTCCCAATGTTTATGTCTAAGTTAAGGAAAAAGCAAGCCTAGTGACAACGGTATAGAAGCCAGCTGGAAAATGAGCATCTGCCTGTCATTATTTATCCAGAGTTATTTTCTAAGTATGTGCAAATTTGTCCATCAGTGTAATTGACCCACTGCCTGGTTAAACACGCAAACAATCTTAATTGTTTGACCTTATTAAATTTCTGTCATTGTTGAATTTGTTGGTTCAGCTGCCATGCTTCTTGATGCAAAGACTTATAAGGATTAAGAGGTGATCACTTTCTTGTTATTTACTCCTTTGTGTTAAACAAGAGAAACAGGTGGGGGTGGTGACAGTAGCATCATACTTTATTATCTTGATAGGATAATGCAACATTTAGACTATGTTGCTGATAGAACCTGCACAAGCTCTATTTCCACAACCAGAACACACAAACAACAACACAGATATAGCAAGACAACAATGGCAGAAATAGTCTCTATATTGATCAATTCACCAAGACCAGAAAATGACAGAGTAACTATGCTAGAATTCGAGGTTCTAGCGCCTCCAGCCTTAGGCTCAATTCTACGTGAATATGACAGAATATTGCATGCCCTCTCCCTCACTCCCGTACTGTTTTTATTCCCCATGTCAGAATAACTAACTATCCTTTCCTATGACAACTTTACCCTCACTTGTTCCCCCCATATGACAAAGTCTACCCTTCTACGACATTGGTCTTTCTCCTATGGTAAGTGAACCGAATTGTTGGCATCCTATGGGTCGTATCAGTTGCATAATTCTTTATAGATCCAGTCATTCGAGTTGGGCTATTAATCACAAGTTTCATTATATCAAACTTTCATTTTCCCATTTTTTCTCAATTCCTTAGAAAAAGCAGCTGTCTTGCAGGTTCTGAATGGCATCCTCGTATTCAAAATGAACAGAACCATTTCATCTACAGTGACTTGCCGAGATTTATTATGGACTCCTATGAAGAATGTCGTGATCCTCCTCATTTGCACTTGCTTGACAAGTACGATCATATTCTCTCTCACCTTTCAGTTTTTTTTAATCTCATCTTGGTCATAAATGCTTTGTTTTGCTAATCAGATTCGACACTGGTGGGCCGGGATCTTGTCTGAGGAGGTATTCCAATCCAACCTTTTTCAGAAAAGTACTGGGCAACTTCAAGGAACCAGATATGGGGAAATTCCGAAGAGATAAGAAGACTCATAAAAGCAGGGTATCTTTAAGCATTACCAGAATTTGGATCATCATTGAGAGTACTATATCTAATAATGAATTCTGTTGTTTGGATCATGTCTTTGAAGTTAATTTTAGTGAGCTAGTTTTCTGCCATTATAATTGACTGGCTAAGTATGTTAACTATTATGCACCTGTTTTTGCCTCTGCTTCTAACACCGTATATCTTCCAACTGGAGTTTACCTTGAGTCTTCTGGCCGAGGCTAGCATTACACTCATTTTAACTCACTTTCCATAAGCTATATTTTGATTAGTCTTTCATATGTACATGGGTACATAGTGTAATCAAATGAAACTTTGTATCACATTCCTGCTAGTTTTATTATCTTTCCTGACCTAAAATAAAATGAAATGGACAGAAAAAGGGGTCATTGCAAAGAAATGGAGATTTAATGCATCGTGCTTCTATGGAAAATCATGGTGGCAGGTAATGAATCTATATATGTATATGCATAGGAAGTGTGTAAAGTTTACTTTCTTCCGTTTGATGACATTAAATTTGATTGTGTAGAATGCAATTTGCTCCTCCAATTGTCAATGCCCAGCAGTCTCCTTCCCACACAGCCTCTACAATAGACATGACATTAAAATCTGATCTGGGTGATCGCTCTAATTCTTTTGATTCAAGAACTGGCTCAGGCTATGAGGAATGTGCCTTCCACTTAAATTCGTCCTTGCAACCTGGAGGAGACAGCCCTGAAGAACTCTCGTCAAAATTTATTCAACATAACAATATAATAAAGTCAAGATTTACTAATGGACAACCTGGGGTTGCAGATGGTGATGTTCCACGCAATTTGTTGATTGAGCAGATCACTGTTAGTTCATCTTGTGTTACATGGGATGAAAAGGTAGAAATAGTGAAGCCCAAAGGTCAACATTGTGACGAAGAGGAAGCTCCAGGAATTCTAACGACAGATTTTGACCTCTGTACACAAGAGAGGAATATGGCCAGCCGTTTACATCCTAATCAAACAGATGATCTGCGTGATGAAAATCATATGAAATTAAGAACCAGTCTAAATGAGCATGAAGAAGTTGGAAGTGAGCTGGACTATTTTATGGATGCACTAAACACGATAGAATCGGAATCTGAGAATGATGTTGAATGCGAAACAAAAAATGAAGTGGATCTTGCTTTCTCTGATTTTAGTAATGGAGGAACGGAAGATGAAAGGAAAGAATTATTAGAAGATATTTCAGTTTGTTTCTTGTCCCAAGCTGAATCTCATACGTCATCTGATATATCACATAAGGCTTTGTCTGACTTTAATAACAGTGGAAAGGGAGATAAAACACGAGATTTAATAGCAGGTGTTTCAGGGTGTTTTCTGTCTAAAGCTGAATCTCATACTTCATCTGATATATCACATGATGCTTTGATCGACTTGAATAAAGGAGGAAGGAAAGATGGAACACAAGAATTAATAGCAGATATTTCAGGACATTTTCTGCCTAAAGCTGATTTTCATACTTCATCTGATGTATTACATAGTGAAATGCCCTGTGATATGTTCAAATCAATTTTGTCAAAAGGTTCGACTAATCAAGAACCCACTAGTAATCCTGAAGTAGTAGATGTTTTATCTCATGAGGATATTTCACATGTTTCTGGCCATATTCCAGCTAATAACGAGCACCATGCATCATTGGAAAAGGAGGAAATCCCCTGTGAACCTCCTAGTTCATTCCCCTTGAAGTATTACACTGATATACAGACACCTAAAGTCTCTGGAACATCTTCAAATGTAGACCATTCACTTGTAAGTGAAGGTTACATGAGTGTTGATTCTCTAGATGGTTCAAAAATACAATCTATTGTAGATGGCCCTTCATCTTGTGGCTTGGAAGACTCAAATCTTCCAGAGTCATCAAGGAATGTGACCACACACAGTTCTTGCATGTCCCCTGAAACCCAGGGTGAACTTTCACGTGTTGGTTCAGTTACATTCTGGACTAATGGAGGCCTGTTAGGTCTTCAACCATCAAAGCCTCCTGATTTTACTACAGCTAGTATTGGATGCCAGGGTTCTTTATCAAGCAGTAAAGGTGAGGCACTAGGTCCTCTGAATTATATGAGTAGCATGGGTGGTGAGAGAGGGAAACTTGGCAGATTGGTCAAGGATGGGAGTATAGACAATAATCCAAGTTCTAAATGCTCTATGTCATTGCATTCAGATCAAGATGTAATAGTTGAAAACTCTGGTGATTCTAATTATAGTGATAAATTCCATCTTAATAGGGGCATCTTGAATATTAGCAGTGCAGCAGGAGACAAACCATCAAGCAGTGAAGATATGAGAAGCACATCTATGGGAGTTAGTGAGGGAATATCATCTCAATCAATTGGGCTTGAGCAACGGTTACTCGTTAACAGTTTCAGTAGAAAGATATCACTTGTAACTGATGGTAAATCTGAGCTGCCTAGTTTGCAGAAAATTGGTGTATTAGACCAGAGGAATCTGCACAGTGACATTTCCTGTCAAACTCAAGAACAATCATTTGATGAGCAGTTTGAAAGTCGACTTTTTGCTGACTCATTTACAACTTCACCCCCTTTAGAACACATGAAAATATCTTTCCATCCTTTTGACAGCGTTGAAGTTTCCAGAATGAAACTTAAATTTCCTGATGAGAATCATAATGAAAGCTTTAGGGATATGTTTACAAATTTTCAGTTGGTCCCGGAGCCTGGTAGGCATGTTGTAGGTCATGATTCTGATGATGATACCTTCTGCAGATCCTCTCCTTACATATCTGATGATTATCTTAGCCATAACTCTGATTCGGACTTTGAGAATTGGGGATTTAGTGAATCACCTGATTGTAAGAACATGGAAATGTACGACGCTATGTTGCAAATGTCTTCAGTTGAATCTGTTTCGAGTGCTCTGCTGCCCAGTGAATCAGGAAATGAAGGTGTCCACAAAGATACAGGCTTTAATAGCATTTATACCAAAAATGGTGTAGATTCGTCTCTCTCTTCATCTTTGATAGATCTTCCTGGTTTTGAAACAGTGAACCATTTACCACAGAGGGAAGAAAAAGACAATTCGGATGAAATGAATGTCCTAGAGGGACAGCATCCAGGAGATTCCAACCCATTGCCACCACCTCCACCTCCTGTGCAATGGCAGACGTTGAAAACTCACCCTGATTTGACAAAAGACAGACACCATTCACTGCCTGAAGCTGACCAACATGCATTTAATCCGAAACTTCTGGAATCTGCCTTACGTCAACAACTTAAGGCAGCTCCAGCTAATGGAAAACAGCTAGTTGAGGATGATATAGCTTTTAAATCAAAGAACAAGGTGTAATGCCATAACTAAACTGATACATCTGTTCTATCTTCTAAATTTAGCTCTTGTTTTAACCCCTGATCCATGGTATGCTATGTCTTCAGCAGCAGGAACAGGAACAGGAACAGTTGAATTCTACCAAAGAAGCTAATGTGCCTTCGAATGGCAGGGGGGTAGATGAAACGGATCTCTTGCAGCAAATTAGAGCAAAAGTGAGTGAGCTTTCCCTTTTCTAGTTTTCCATGACCTGGACACTGTACTAGATTAAGGGGGTAGGGAAATGATTTCTTTCTATTATCTAAGTTCATCTGCTTTTGTTTCGTTGTAGTCTTTCACCCTGAGGCACACGGTAACAACAATGCCAACTTTGACATCAAGCTCTAATGCAAATGAAAAGGTTACAGCAATATTAGAAAAAGCAAATGCAATTCGCCAGGTTTGAGTTTCAGCTTTTGTCATTTTGTTTTCTACTCACTTTCAGTCACTTTTTTTCTTATCTCTGCAATGCTTCACTATATAAAGTTGACATTGGAAAATTATGACAGGCTGTTGGGAGTGATGATGATAGTTGGAGTGACGATTGATAATTCTGAAGGGAGATGGTTGCGCACATTCTACTTGAAAGCAGATACATTTGCAGTTTTGACTTGGTAAATCCGAAAGGTCTGTAGGTTCTGTATGTGTAAATGTGAATCTTGCCGGTTTTTCCAGTGTAAGTAATTTGTATGACCTGTATCTTTCCGACTATATGCATTCATTGGTTCAAGAGTTAGATGTAAACAACGGTATATGGGTATTCGATTATGTAAATTTCACTTCCATTCATGAGGGGACGATCAAATTTATCGGAGTTTCTAGTCAGGTGTCGCCTGTATCATTATGATGTTTCCGTTGTTTCAACTTTACCTGCATCCTCATTAACGACAAAATATCAGTGAATTGGGTGGATTGAAACTTGAGATAAATTTGTATCACATTTTTAGTCTTTGTAAGTAAAAGAAGATGTTTATTCTCTTTACGACTCTGATTTAGGACTTGACATTGAAGAAGGAAGGCAGTGATCTTCTATGCAGTCTTCTTTTGGATAATGGTGACGACAGTTTTGACCTTAAAATTGCCAATGAGCAGACCGAGTCTAATGTTAGTTATATGTCCATTCCAAATTCTCAGTTCTTCAAGAATAAGACAGCCTAAAGCAAACTACCAAACTGTTCTTTTAAAGTCTTTCAAAATGATAAATATTGGCAACTTACCAAGTAATTACGTTTAGGGGTTGCTTAGCTTTACTTATATTTTTTTATTGTAGTTTTAATTTTTAATTTTTTAATTTTGCCTTTTATTTTATTTATATTCTTTTATTATAATTTTTATTTTAGTTTTTTATTTTGATTTTTTAAACAAAATTATTTTTTTTTGATTATTTATATATTGTAATTATTGATAATTATTAAATATTAAATATAAAAAATTAGTTAAAAGAATTTATTTAAATTTCTTATACAA
>JANZLF010000002.1:23293306-23303477 GCA_026546835.1 Erythroxylum foetidum
CTAACTTTGCAATCTTCGACTTCAACTTATATTTATAGTCTTCGTCTGTAACTGCTTCTTGATTCTTGAATCTTGAAAGAAACGGTTAATCAGTTGAGTTCTGTAACTAACTCGAACTGATTCTTGCGTCTTCTTTTGAATTCTGCGTCTGCTTTTCTCCGTCTGTATTTTTGCGTCTGCGTCTGTGTCTTCTTTTCACTTTGCGTCTGTGTCTGTTTTTCACTTTGTGTCTGCATCTGCGTCTGCTTTGTTTTGCGTCTGCGTCTGTTTCTCTACTTCTCCGTCTGTTTTTCAATCTGTGTCTGTATTTCTCAATCTGTTTTTTAACTTCGACTGCGTCTGCTTTTAACTTCTTTTCTCCTTCTGTCTGTTTTCTATTTTACGTCTTTTTTTACTCCTTCTTTGTTATTCATCAAAATCATATATATATGTAAAGTCATTTTGGCTCAACACTCTAAATGTCAATTAAAAAAGGATAACCATTTTCTTTTTCTTCTAAAACGAAGACCGAAGTGGGGTTTTAAAGTCTTCATGAAGTGAGATTGAAGTTTCATTAGATTTTTAAAAATTATATTTATTCTAATTTTTTAGTAACAAATATTTCACAAAATTTATGCTCGATCTCGCTTCTCTCTTCCATGATTTGCCCCTGTGCATTGGTGCGCATGCTCCTTGATCTATAACCTTTCCAATCCTTCTTCGTATTCACTCACTCTAGACTCCCCCTCCTTGTAGTCCAAGTCGTTTCTTTTTCTCTGAATCTGCACCCTCTTCTTTTTATTAGCTTTCTGTTCACTTCTACTTTTTCTTTTCTTCACTTTGTGAAATCATAACATTTCTTACCCCGCCCCCTTCTCGACTGTCATCCTGCCTAAATTATTTTCATCAATAACAACCATTCTAATATTCCATCCTTCCTTTATCCCCATCTAGTTCCAAGAACACTCAGGAAAGCACTCAACTAGAAAATCAACCTATAATTATTAGGAAATCTTGGCTTCAGGTTAAAGGCCATCCTAACTCTGAGTCTAACCTCAGCTACTCCCCCTTGTAGATTATTAGAACACCAGGTGCCAACTCCTCCCGTTGAAATGCTTAAAGTTGGTACTGAAAGGTTGAATGCTACAGTTATAGGGTATTTCTTAGATAAGAGGATCTCTATCCAGTAAGTAAAGGGACCTATTCCTCTGTACCTAATAAATTTGTTAATGAATGAATGGCCTGGATGGGAGGGGAACAGAGAGCGCAAGTTTATTAGATACAGAGGATCTGGAAGGGTAAGTAAATCTTGAGCATATACTCAATGAAAATAGCATGGGCTCAAAGGCATTCTAGTAAATAATGATAACATATTTTTCTTTAGGTTTTCTAGCATCTTGTTACTGGAGTCACAAGCCAATCCTGCTCCTGAAATGGATACTCGATGTAAGTATTGAGAGCATCAAACACTCTAACATACCCTTATGGATGTGCGTACATGGTGTAAATATTGGAATCTGTGTTGCATTTCATGTCCTGCCTTGTCCTCCTACGCTGCGTTTTCTTCATCCTGCACTGCTATTTTTGTCTCTTTTTTCACTATCTATCTTCATTCACTTTTCTTTGCATTTTTTCTTCTTTTAATTTTCTTTTTATATTTTAATTTTCTTTTTATTACTCCATAAAAACAAGTAAAAATTAATCTTTAAAAATGGCCAAAATATAGACCTTTCGACTCACTTTAACTTATTCGCTTCTGAATTATGCCTAAAATTACATATAAGTCAAAATGAATATCTTAAGCAATTACATATCCTTAATCACTAAGTGTTATAACATAATTAAATAATCAATTAAGCACCTATCAATTTCTCTCACACTTAGATTTTGGTCGTTCTTGAGAAAAACATTAAAATTAAGCTTAAAGACCCAAAAACAACATTTACTTATTTCCCATATTTTCCAAGATTGTATAATCATAACAAAGATGAATGACTTTCAAAAACCATAGTAAGAAGTCAATATTTCAAGCTTTTACTCATGATTAATCGACATTCATTATCTTAAAAACTGAGCAATCTAATAGTAGACTCGACAAATGTGTTTAAATAAAATATATCCATAGGTACACTCATCACCATTCATGATCATGTCATTCCACAACTTTTTATATCATTTCATTTCTTCAACACTAATGTTTACATGAAAAATCATGAATCAAATGACTTTTGTAATGTAGGTAAAGGTAAGATGAGATATATTTGGGTTAAGAAACTTGAAAACTATTAAGCTAGTGAAACAAAACAACACTCAATATGACATCAAGTGCATAAGTTCACACTTATATAAAATTGGGTATAGTCAGCTATGAGGAATGCAACATTTATATTTCGTAACTCAATTCAACTCTCACACACCAACTACATGAAATATATACCAATCCTAAGAAATCACTTATACAATTTATGCCAACAATACATTGAAACCACAAGAGTGAACCTTCCAAGCCAACATCTATCTCATATTCAACATACTCAAATAACACTTTTATTACGACTCTAGGAAGATGCATTAATTATGAGTAACTTTGCAAACTCATATGCACTTCCTCGATAAATTTATTTAAACAATTTTTTTCATTCTTTTTCTTTTTCTTTCTTTCTTTCTTTTTTTCTTTTCTTGTGCTTTTTTTCCTTTTATTTTGTTAACATTAAAAGAAACCACATTAATATAGGAATTTCAATGATAATACATATCAAAACATCCCAACATTAATCAACCCACACATATGTACACCCTCGCACTTATACTTTTGTACATCCATAAACTCACCAATCATAAATGCTCCACTAGTTTTATGACTTGGGTAAGATATTTGGTCAAGTTTAAAAGCATAAAATGTGGTTTATCCAAAAAGAAAGGTATATAGCTCAAAGGGGGTTAACAAGGAAAAAACTTATGTCAATAGGGTAAGCTATTTAGCTAATGTAGTTCGAAAAAATAAAGAATGACTAATCATTTTCATGTTAATGCATATGATAAAAAATATGTTCTAGAATAGAAATTCAAAGCAAAACCAAGATGTACATGTCATGAAGGTCACATATTATCAAAAGACAATGAGATTAAAATGAAGATATCAGTCTAATAAGGTTCAAAATCTCACTGGCTTTGCTTACCACTAGTGACTACTCTTCTAAAGATAATGTACATCGACCAATCGTAAGAGTAAAAATACATGTTAAAGTTGCTATGAAATTCTCCAGTTAATTCACACTCTAATCATAACTATATAATCTCAGAAGCAATAGAAAATGATAAAGTGTTTGTTTCATTTGTTTTATTCTCTCTTATTTTGATTGAAAACTTAAAAATAAGTAAGAAACAAACTAACATAGAAACACATATGCAAAAAAAAAGCAATGTGGAAATGAAAAGAAAATAAATTTACTTCTTTTGTGTTGCTTCCTAAGAAGCACCTTTGTTTGGGGTCGCTGGCTTGACTCCTTCTTCCTCTTACGTGAAGGTTATCACTGCGTATATTTCAAGTGACAACCGGACGTCCAGTTCCAGTTGCACTTGAGGGGGAGTGTTAGAGTATCCCATATTGACTAACCATAAAAATGTTAAAGGGTTTATAAGTAGTAAGGGTCAACTATCTAAACAACTAGTTCTAGTTATTTGAACAATGGTTAACTGAAGCCCAATTCTTATTAGTGGACTCTATACTCCGTTTATATTAAAAATTCAATAGTTATTCTGAATAAGGTCTTAGTTGATCATCATCCTCATTCAATGTCTTCCCTATTCTCATATTCTCAATCTCGATTGAGTTTATAAACTCAGGAAATATTTTGAATGTCTCTTTGCATTTTTCTTCTTTATTTAATTCCTCCAACTTGCAAGGTAAAGGTAAAGAGTTAGTCTCAACAATAATTGTGAACTTAGTTTTTACCTCTAAGTGAAAAGATGTATCTTTTTCTGCTTCAAGCTGCTCCTTAACTTCTTCTACATAAGCAACTCCTTGAGTAATGCTCTCAAAATTCTCAAGCTCCTTATTACTTTATAAGGTTTCTACATTAATTTCCATCGGGTATACTCGAGTTGATGTGGCTACTCCTTTTCTATTTGTGATTCTAGGTAGTCGATCCTCACTACCATCTCACCCATTTGGCTTGCTATGTTCTGGTTTTTAGATGTTATATGCCTCATTTCCTGCTAGAATTGTTGCAATTACTATTGCAGGCTCTGTTGAAATTGAAGACTGTTAGCAATCACAACATTCATCAATTCTTTCAGAAATGTACATGAGTTTTGACAAGAAACTTTTGGTCCACATAGAAATTGTTGTGTGTCCTGTAAACTATCATGAAAGTAATTCTGATAATTATCCCTTCCATAAAAAAAGTTAGGCTGATCAATCCAAACATTGTTATAAGATTAGTTATGAAAGAAATTACTTCCATCTATATTAATTTTTTTAAATAAAAAACACAAAAGAATATGCAATGCGTTTTCCAGAATGCACAAAATCATAAATACAAACTAAATCATTGGACATCTCCATCCCACACTTATTCCAGATACTTATATTCACAAGAATCCAAATTCGCACATGTGATATAGCCTTATTCAGTCGTCAATATCCAAAAAACAAGCAACAAATTGCACACCAAAATTCTAGATTCTTAATAAATTGGCTTTAAGGTTTATACGGTATTAATCTGAAACACTTTTCATATTTAAGTTGCAAGCCTTTTCCAATTCAAATCCAAAAATTGTAATCAATAACAATCACTCAAATTTAATCAAATCATAGAATTAAACATGCTCTGATACCACTGTTGAAAAATCGAGTTAGAATCCGATCTCGATCGCAACGGATTATTTATAAAACTTTTTCGTAACTTTTGATTTCTAAAAAAACAAGATCTTTTTAATTATATAAAATGATTAATACAAATCATAATAAAGTGGAAACTTAATTCATACCTTATTAGAAGCTTGATCTTTATGTTGTCGTATCCCTCAAATCGTTTATGAAAGCGATCCGTCTCAATCACTATAGCTGCAAAAATATTCAACCTCTAGCGGTATCCACAGAATGAGTTGAGAGATCTCTATAACTCTTACAGAGATGATTAAGTAAGAAATACTAGCTTTATAGAGCTTAAGCCTATTTATAATAGGTTCTGGACGTTTGGTAATTTAATTGAAATTAAATTCTAATTTCAATTAAACTTTAATTAGAATTACAAATAATTCTAATTAAATACTAATTATGCCCAGATAAAATTCAATATCTCATATTGATTATTACTTATTTAATATCTCATATTTAATTATAAAGTTTTTCAAACTTTACAATCAAGTCTAACTTGATTAAATTAACTTTGCTCTCTTCAACTCATTCTATATGTGAGACCCATTAAGTTTTCAAATATATTGGCAATGATTACAAATTATAATTGTAATTCATAATTAGAATTAAATCAATTAAAACTCTTTTTAATTTATCTTTAATTCTCCAATTAAATATTTTATAATCATAGATCAAGATTGGTGTCTAGCAATACGTCCTGACCACCCAAATATTTAGGAATGTCAAAGTAGTTTTGACTAACCTTTTCGTGCATGATTTTTTTCATATAATTCAATCATTTCATCATACAATATTCTGATTAAAAATATAGCATGGAATTGATGTCTACTCTATTTTTAGTCTAATCATATTAGTTTTATGTTATTAGCTATCGATTCAATTAATAATATTTGTAAATTATTTACAAAGTGTTATTCCACTTTAGCCAAAGATATCCCGAATCAATACTAATCGAGAACAACTGGACATTCTCCCTAGTTACTTTAGGGTGATGAATCATATTTTGATCATACAACAACCTCTATATAGTTCATGCTACATCTAATGACTACCGATTAAATAACCTATGATTAAATCGGCGATAAGTAGTATCAAAACATAATTATTCCTATACAAGATAACTTTGATGATCTCAAGTCAAATGATCACTTATACAATCATCACAATGAGAATTCCATAGATATATAAGTAATATTCTAAATAGATTTCTCATATTAGGTCTATTTAATGAACTTGTTCTCTAATAAGCACCCACGCATTTGTTTAAGTATCTCTATACTTTAACCTATAAGATTGATCATTTCCTTCATAAAGAAAAACATAATGTATGCTAATCTTTTTGCATTCTATTAATATTGAATCTTAATAAAGCAATGATTAAGAACAATTTAAGGACAATACATTAATGCAACATGAGTCTTATAAATATAATCTTATTATAATTTTATTTGCAATATTTAATTATCTCATAGATTTTATCATATACATATTACATATATAAGATAAATAACGTTTTAAATTTATTTTGTCACTAAGCTATAACCAAAGCGATTGACTCTAGGACATACACTAATACTTTTGACAAAGTCCTTACACGTGCCAAAGACCAGTATCTATAATTCTTTAAGCTTTGTTCTCTGATGAGAACTTAAATATGAAGAGTTCATCTTCATTCACCATTAAGCTCTCAAGTCCCATGTTCTATATACTGTTGGCCCATTTCTGCACCATTGGGTATGCTAATCTAATTTCCAGGAATTACCCCACAACTGATGTGCTCCATTTCTTGGCTCCTATCTGTAAGATTTACAGTGGTGGTGAGACAAGCTCCTTCTCGTTGGACTGAATAAACCTCAAGCTTCCAAAGATGTTGGAGTCATCTACTACAATACACCATGTCATCTTCCTCGAGACATTTGTAGGCTTAGAAGTTTGTTTGGAACCACGAATGGGGGGAAATGTTGGGTAGAGGACACTTGAAGGTGTTGGTCTTAGTTTCCTGGCTATGTTTTTGGTTGGTTTTCCAGTCTGTTAGTGGTTTCGTTTCCGTAAAAGAAGTGGGAAGAGGATGTTATTGGCGGACTTTCAAATATGGAAAGAAAACTGAACCAGTGGTTAGAAGGTTTTGGTGGTCTAGATGAGGTTGTTTACGAGAGAGGGAAGAGCATATGTCTATGACTAATTATTTTTTAAATAACAATTGAGTATATTTATATTTTAATTTATGAAATCTACTATTTTTTATAATTAAGAAATATGATGTGCATTAATCTTTTATCTCTATTAATTGTTAGTTTTAATAGAATAATAACTAGAAATAATTTAATGATAATAATAACATATAAAAATAAATCTTATGATTGTTATCTATATGTTTTTTTGGTTTCAGGGCTTGTTTTCTTAGATGAACCTTTTGCAAATCCTTACATGAAGCTTTCAAGGGGTGTGGCTTGATGGTTGAGAGCGAGACTTGACTTTGGTTAGGTCCCAGGTTTGATTCCATGCTAGTCCCTCTTGTAAGAGCGTGGGGCAGCCGAAATTTTACCTATAGATGGAGAACTAGTTGGACCCTCAATGATAAGGTGTGTCCGCTTGACCTGCCTATAGGATGGTGCGCCAATTGGACTCTCAGAGAGGTCTGCCCGCTTGGCCCGTCCAGGATTTCCTCAAATCAAAAACAAAAAATCCTTACATGAAATGAATTAAAGAATGCGCATAGTTCAAATATTTGCCTAGTCACTGATGATATTGGACTGCAGGTAATTCCAAGGGCCGGTCGAATAACCTACATGGAAACGACAAGAGAGATGGCCTTTTCTTATGGCACCTTGTTAGTCCAAGAAAACCAATCCACCCCTGGTTTGGCATCATCTGAAGCTTAAGCTTTCGGTCCATATACCACGCTCTCGCGTTATTAAATCTTTAGAATTCTAATC
Source organism: Erythroxylum foetidum (assembly GCA_026546835.1). Lineage (NCBI taxonomy): Eukaryota > Viridiplantae > Streptophyta > Magnoliopsida > Malpighiales > Erythroxylaceae > Erythroxylum > Erythroxylum foetidum. Next base: position 23,301,104 of record JANZLF010000002.1, read on the forward strand.
TGGGAACAGCCAACTCATGTGCAACAATCCATAAATTCCTTCCCAAACCTATTCAGTTGCAATTACCTTTCAACGCCGATCAACCTTTTAGACATTGTATTCTGCACGAAACAACAAACTGAAATCGCGCTAAACAAATTGAGGCAATTGGCCTGCTGTTCTGCGTCCCAAATCTGGCTAACCTGTAACCTTTCATACTAACCATTAAAGTGAAGAAGCAACAAGAAAGGTGACAGTTTTTGAATGTTTTTTATTGATATTATGAGTAAGTTCAGTAAGATGCAATGGAAGTTGCTGGAACCTGATTTCAGTTTTTTGGCCACACGTAATCCCCTTCCTCCAGGCACCCAAGTGAATTTATACCTTGACATAAGGGAAGATACTGCTCGTAATCCAAGGGGATAGTAGATTTCCCATCTTCAGACAACTGAAGTGATTGAGAAATGACCGCAGAGAACTTGACAAAATAGGTTTCTTTTCCAACGTTTGCTTAGCATTTAACACGAGTATACTGCCAAGCTTAAAAGTGTATAATATTCTTGGTGGCTAATGCAATGCTATTAATTTTGGTTTCTCCATCAATTTTGTCTTGTCCGTGCAATCACTTGTATTAATAGAGACATGATCTCAAACTAAATCCATTCAAACACACTATCCTCATAGTTGCCTTTCCAAGAAACGTGGAAACTATCAGCTATGGCCGAGAAGGAAGGAGGAATTATCAAGAAGGGTCATGAGGAAGGGCTAAAGATGGCAGTCTCTCTTCTGGAGGAATTTGGACTTCCTCTGGGACTACTTCCTCTTGAAGATGTCGTTGAAGTTGGTTTTGTAAGGAACACAGGACATTTCTGGATTGTCCAAAAGAAAAAGGTTGAACATAACTTCAAGTTGATCAGTAAACTTGTAAGTTATGACAGTCAAATCACTGGCTATGTTAGCAAAAAACTGATCAAGAAACTCAAGGGTGTGAAGGCTAAGGAACTCATGCTTTGGCCCCCAGTTAGTGAGATAGTTGTCGATGAGCCTCCTACGGGCAAAGTTCACTTCAAGAGCCTCGCAGGTATCACCAAAACTTTCCCAGTCGAGGCATTTGCTGCTGGCCAGTAAAGGCAGGTTTTTAATTGGAGTTCCACCAAGCACCTGCTTTATATATACTTTGAATACGATTCGAACTATATTTTCCTTCACCACCATGAAGTTGCCTTATCAAGGACTGTTGAGTTGATTCTGGCTAGAGCTGAGAAAGTTAATAAAGCTAGAGATTGCAAGTTGATTTGGCAACTTCTTATCTACTATAGTATCTTATAGAATATTGATACACAAATACATTCAGACTGGTGTAACCTTTTTTAATTTTAATTTTAATATTTTGAACTGTTGAAATAAAAAATACCATAATTAAATAATATCACAAGAGACAAATATATATTTTTAAATATAAAAATTGAAACAAAAATTAAATCATATACAAATTTAATATAATTAATTTTATTTACTTTTAATTTAACTATAGATTGGTCAAAATTTTAGATTTTTTTTATTTTTATCAGTAACATAAAATTAAATAAACAAAGCAACAAATTAACATTTATGTAGTTTTTCTAAATTAGAGTTTAAAGAAGAGTAAAAGAGATAAACCTCTTTTGAAAACTCCTTAATCTTAAATTTCTCAACAAAAAAAGCTCCCTTTTAGTTTCTAATTTTTTTCCTTCTCTTAAATTCTTAAATTAAGTTAAAAATAACGATGAAACATATGTAATATAAATATTAAATGTAGAGTAATCAAATATTTACCCAACTTAGCTCTTAAATCTAACATGTACAAAATAGATTTAACATAAATTAATAAGTTAAGATAATTATAATAAATTATTAGTTTGAATCAAATTTAATAAGTTTGACTCGAGTTTAGGTTTTAGGTTGAATCACCGTATAAGTAACATTTGACTAGTTTACATATGATAAACATATTGCATGTGTTTCATTATTTTTTTTAATCTAAAGTCTAAAAGAATAGCAGAAAAACTTCACATCTTCATTTTAATTCCCGAGTAGCCTGTTGCTAAGGAAAATCTCAGTAATTAATACTATTATTAAATAGGGTATCGAAAAGGATTACTAATCAAAGTCTAGATTCAATTAAGGCCATAAAAATCCCTCCTTTTGGCTACACTCCTAAATTACTTCAATGTTCAAGCGCAACTAACAAAACTCATTTCAGCCTTTTCAAATAGTTCAAAATAGATTTTTAATGAAAATTTTTTAACATAATTAATTTTCATTAGCTAAGTGCCATGTCATTGCTAATGTAGCACTTCTTTTTTTTTAAGTAAACAATACTAACGCAAAGCAAAACATTGAATGGAGAGGCATC